>JAYMFT010122163.1:0-13233 GCA_038088735.1 Panulirus argus | reverse complement strand
GAGAGAGAGAGAGAGAGAGAGAGAGAGAGAGAGAGAGAGAGAGAGAGAGAGAGAGAGAGAGAGAGACCCATACCCACCCACTTAAACTACCCTAATTTCCATCGCCTCACGGAATTTCGGTAAGAAAATGAAGCCTAGGAGGAGCAAACGAGATTGTGAGATATTACCCAGTCTTGAGTTAAGAATCTCGGGCTCGTACGAGACGTCCGCGAGATGAAATGGCAAGGAACAGGGGCGTAAACTGCACCACGGGTGTCGGGTGGGATTGGGGGGCTGGGCCCCTCTCAGGTGCATACTCTCGGGGGGGATTGGATGGCCGCTAAAGCTGGGGGTTGAGCAGAGGGAAAATATTGAAGGATGCCACCACACCTGTGGGTTGCATGGATGTCCTGTGATGATGGATGAGTGAAAAATGTGAAGCACGCCGGACGACGCGGGTGAATCATCAACTCAGGAATGAATTAGTAGCTGCGTGAATGACTCATAACTCTGAACAGGGTAACTGAGAAAAATTAGTTTTTCTTAATTAAAGGCATTTACGGAGAAGGTAAATGTTGGCACGTGTAAAATACCAGCACGGAGGAGGAGGAGGTGCACCACCACCACCACCACCGCCACAGTGAGGGGTCGTCTCTTACAGGTGAAGTGGGTCAGTCTGGGAGTAATTTACGAAGGAGAGGTGAGGGAGGGGGGGGGGTGCTTACATCTACATACATACTAGATGAGGGATTAATTAAGAATAGCGGGGTCCTGAAACGAGACCTGAATAAGCGAACTGAAAGACAAACTGAATGGGGTTTGTCTGAATGAATCAGTCAACCAAGGGGAAAGGGGTAGTGGCCTGCTGCGGTTCTGAATCAACAGAGCGAGAAATGTTTTAAAACTGAAATAGGTGAAAGCTGAATTAAAATGAATGAAGGTTACTGTGATGAACGAATGAGTGAGAATTATTCAAGATATGCAGGCGAACGGTTCTCTGTCACGTTATGAAGTGTATAAACCTGTGTAGGCTGTGTTATGAGTGAAGCAGGTATGGGTGAGGTGTTCCCACGTAAGTGAATGCGTCATCCGAGTTACGTGCGGGTTAGTAGTTCCGTTAATAATGGATCAGTAAAAGATGAACAGTCTGGTGCTGCATGTGTCCGTTGGATGAGGGTGTCCACTGAGAGAAGAATCGGGAAAGTTTTCGAGCCCAGACACGAATGTGTTGGTGGGGTGAAAGGTTGATTCGTGAATACTGTATGTGAACATGGCGAGAGGCTTCGACACAGATAGTGATACAGGGAGAGGTTTAATGACAAATGAAGAGCGAAGAGTCATATCACGACTTAATCATCAGCTTATCGGTGGCTCGCAAATGACTGAATCAATTTGGTGCTCTGATGTTTTGAATCACTCAGAATATCACAGGATTCATTTAAGAATGATCAAATGTGATGATGATTGCACCGTTGGTTCAGGTGGCTTCATGATGATTAAACCAGTGAACTTCTTCGGTGATCACTTATGGGCATGTCAGTACAGGCAAAGTGAACCGGTTATTGAAGCTGGTTCGGAGTTTGGTTCTTTCGGCTTTGGGCATAACGAGCACTCGGGTCATTCAGGCAGACAGACTGTATATCATTTTGTAACCGCGTTTCGAAAACAAAACTTGAACACCTTGTTCAGTTCTTCCAGATAATTCCAAGACCAGGTCTTGAGGGATTCGGTTGAGGACGAATCAACTCGATGAACGAGTTTAGAACATTTGTTTCGTCGGGGCTCAACCTGCGAACGAATCTCTCTGGTTAGCAGGAAGGTGGAGGAAGACTCGGCCCAGATGTGTGTGCAGTACTCCATACTTGAGAGAATAAAGTCCCCTGTGGATATGAGAGAGAGAGGGAGAGAGAGAGAGGATGTACGAGTCAAACAATAAGATGGCAGACAGTTACAAGTAACAACCATTATGAAAATACCCCAAGTGATCACAACGACACAAACTAACGATTCTTTGGTATGAAACAAACGCCGTTAAGTTCTTGCTTCTTTTCCACGTTATATGAACAAACAACTTCTACCTTCTTATGGAACGCGGAGATAGATATTGGCTGCAGCTCACCTCACTTGAAAAGAGCCTCTGCTTAACTTTAATAATGCTGATGATAACAATAACCTCAGAGCGAAGCAACCGTAAGCTACCCTGGGAGGGAGAGGGGGCAAGGGGGTTTCAAGGATTGATGGTGGTGACTGTCCGACATCGGGTTCTGGGTCAGAGGCGAGCGGCTACGGTGAACTATTTACGAAGAGCAAACGCTGACATACACGGCCTGACCCCTGCGCGCCTGCACTCTTCCACTCCTACCATAAAATTGTCTGGGAATACTGTGTGACCTCTGGTGTTAGGGGCTTTATATTCTTGGGATGAAGTGGATGGGAGGGAAGATAGGAGTAGGTCGGAACGGAGAGGAATGGCTAAGGGAGGAAAAAAAAAAACAGAATCTCACAGTCACGAGACGTTGTGGTCTGTCTCAATCTTCTCAGCAGTACACAGGAGAGGCTCTGCTGAAGGCGCTGCTGGAGGCGGCCACCAGAGCGTAAATCGAGATTCCAGCCTCTTGTTCTTCTTTGGGAAGAGACGCTACAGGCAGTACACCTCCTCCTCCTCCTCCTCCATGACGTCTATAGCTAATTCACTATCCCACCTGCTGTGACGTGCGAGGTGATGAACCCCTCCTCGTTATGGCGTCGGGAGGAGGAGTACTTTCTCGCCGTCTATCACGTCAACCATCCCTGGCGCACCGCCTCTGGGGACAAGAGGGGGTTGTCGTGGACTGCTTGTCACTAGTCACCTGTCTGGGGCCATCGATCCTTAGACTGTGACGTCGGAGGTCAATCACTCTTCACCTGTGACCTACATTGTCTGACATCTCTTCGTCCTTGATATCTAAGGCCAACGACCACCGACTGGTCCCAAGAAAATCCTCCTCTTGTC
Source organism: Panulirus argus (assembly GCA_038088735.1). Classification (NCBI taxonomy): domain Eukaryota; kingdom Metazoa; phylum Arthropoda; class Malacostraca; order Decapoda; family Palinuridae; genus Panulirus; species Panulirus argus. The sequence goes on along the minus strand of JAYMFT010122163.1, from coordinate 10,262 downwards.
ATACACGCTATTTTCCCGCCATGTGCATGAGCGTCATTTTTCCACACTGTACATTGTTTCCGATCACCGCCTTCAGTGTGTCTTGCAAAACTTAAGGTTAATACCCCCTGAAGGAAAGTTTGGAACACGAGTGTGTGATTATAGATCAAAACTTTGCGTTTCTTTTGACGCTGGATAATGGAACGGGCAACAGATACTGGGTCATCGTTCAGAGAAAGAGAGAGAGACTTCACTCATCATCAGCTTTCCATTACAGGTTGAAAAGGTGAACTGACTTCTGACTTCACTGATGACACGTTATATAGGTCAGTGACTACCTGTTGCTCGAGTTACAGTGAATGAAGTCTGCTTTCTGGAATCAAAGACTCCCCTTGGTCTATAACCTTAACGATGAAGACTTATTATGACGACACTAGTAATCACTGAATCCCTGATATCATAGATGTCAAAGGAGATTAGTGACTTCAAATGTAAGGGACCATCGACCTTGGGGTCTCACAAGTTAATCGCTGTTTTCATCTGAAGGTGAGGGATACATCATCTTCGATGTCACAAGGCAAACTGAGGTGCAGTCATCTCAGATGTCGTGAAGTCATCTTAGATGTCAAGAGAGAAATGTTATCATCGACTTTCAAAGTAACAGGAGACAGATTGTTGACCTCTGGCATAAAAAGAGACAGGGTACTGACATCTGCCACAAACGAGCGAGGGAAATAATGTCCCTTGACCTACCAGCCTGAATCTTGATTTTGAAGTCAAGGGAGAAAAGAAATAGCATTTTGCGCCCTGACGTCACGAGCAAAATCTAACTATGATGTCACACGTGACATATTGTTCTCTGACGTCACCGGTGGTGATGGATTGATCTCTAACGTCAGCGGTGGTGAGAGAGATCTTGACGTCAAAGACGATAGAGAGAGAGAGAGAGAGAGAGAGAGATCTGAATCCTTAATTAAGTTACAGGAGAAAGAGTATACTGACTTCTGATATCAAGAAATATGGATTATTGACCACTCAGGTCAAGGTGGGAGGAAAGGTCACGGGTGAGGGGCGTGACGGGCGGCAAAAGTCTGACCTCTGATTATACAGTAGGAGGGATAGTTTGACCTCTAACGTCATAGGTGTTCAGAGTCATTAACATCTGGTTTCGCGGATGGCGAAGTATTGACCTGTTGACTACAAATCAAAAACCGGTCACACATCAAGAAGCATTAGCTTGACACGTCTCGAATTAAAGAGTATTAACCCTGCGATTTCATGGGGAGAGCAGTATCATCCCGAGATATCAAGGTAATGAACAGAAGATTATTGACGAGGGAATACTGACCTTTGATTTTATAGATGAAATAAACATAGACCCTCGACATTTAAGAGTAGAGTGTTGACCTCTTGCATCACTAGTGCCGAGTGCTGACCTCCACCACAGCAGATGGTGGAGTATTGGCCTCTACGGCAGCAGATGGCGGAGTATTGACCTTTCATGACCTCTGCCGCAGCAGATGTTGGAGTATTGACCTCTACCGCAGGAGGATGGAGAGTATTGACCTCTAACGTCACAGATGGAGGGCCCCCCTCCCAACCTAACCCCCCGACCCCCGACCCCTGACCAATCCTCCACTAATAACTCTTTCAAAACACGTTGAGCTCGTAAGAAAGGAGGCAAAAAGGTAATCTGAAAACCAAAAGACAGAAAACGGGTAAATTAGAAAAAGAAAATGAGGATAGAATGTTTTATCCTTTTTATTTTCTTTTTGTGGAATAAGGATGCAGGTGGCATGACAAAAGGTGTGGCAGGCCATTTTGACACAAGGGTAGATGACACAACAGGTGACACAGAAAAGGTGACACGAGAAATAACACTTAAAAAAAGTTATTCATGGATAAAGAATATGAGACAAGAGATGAGAAATATATTACTAAAGAGATGACACAAAATATATAACACCGGAAGAAACACAAGAGGTATGACACTACGTATGACACAGCAGATGACGCATAGGTGACACCAGAGGTATAACAAAATGTTTTCCATTCAGGGCGACACAGATGGCGACCACACAGGTTGTAACGTAAGAGAAAAGGGGAGAGAGAGAGAGAGAGAGAGAGAGAGAGAGAGAGAAAGAGAGACAACTGCACAGGTTACTCACGACATAACGTCCAACAGAGAAAGAGAAACAGATTTGACGTGTAAAACTGACATGAAAGGTTAAAGAAAAGATGGAAACCAGACTATGAGAGGTGACAAAAGAGAAAGCAATTGAGAAGAGAGATGGCAGCACAATGACAGACAAGAGAAGGAGACATGCAAGGCGTTAACATCATATGTCATGTAAGACGACATGACATCTGTACTCGATCTCATCTTCACTCATACTATCATGGAGATGTTAAGAACATCATGTTTGATAAGGTAAATAAATGAAAAGAATAATTAATCACATATGATGCTTCAGTTAAGTGATGGGGCGAACGAGTCTGAAAAAAAAAAAAGAGAGCAGAGAAGAGACAGGACTTAAAGAGGAGAGATACGTGTAATCGTGGAACATACACAACGGAACAATTTCTATGGTCACTCATTTGACGTTCATATTCCAAGGGTCGGATCTCTATCTGGACTCTTTTGTTCTGTACTGTTATGATGACATCTGGACTACTACTAGTCACCTTGGGAACGCCTCATATTGGTCTACCAGAAGGAAGACCTCCACCTCCTCCTCCTCCTCCTCCTCCTCCCATCCAGCAGCAATGTGGAATCTCGTGATGTATCTTGGAGCGAGAAATACCTTCTTGTCTACACACGCTGGGGCGGGGAATCATTGTGGCGCGAAACAAAACTGTAATAATCTTCGCCCGTCAAAAATACTGTGAGGTAGAATTATTCTGGGTATTTTATGGTTGGTTGGGGAAGGTGGTTCGGCCAGCAATTTCCAGCTGCCACGACAGGCTGCTGTCTGAACGCAAGACTGGAAAATTATCTGGAAGTTCAACGAAAAATGCTTCTGTGTTAAACCTCTAGTAAATATATTTGTCCATCCATCATTCTACTTATTTTCTTTTGAACTCGGAGGGCCCCAGTCACGGACAGAAGACCGCATCAAGGCCCGGGCCTTAATTGAAATATAACGAGGATTATGAAAGGCCGAAAGAGACAAGGGAGAGTATTTACGAATTTTGATGGACGGAAGTGAAAAACCTGTGTTTTAAAATGTGCCAAGTCATAGTTATCGGGAAAGACATGAGAAGTTTGAGAGTTCCAAAGCTTTGAAGTGTAAGGAAAGAAACACTTATATAAACGGCACATCCGTGAGTTGCCGATGGCCACACAGTAATCATGTGACGCAGCAGCTTGCCGAGTATTGCGCGGTGTAGCTAGTGGTGGGGACACACAAGCGGCCTGCTCTCGGGAGCAAAGACCAAAGTAATACATTCAGAAGAGGGAGAGTGAGCCAACATTGCAGCGTAGGCCAAGCGCGTCAAGTTTTAATGTTAGCCTGGAAGAGTTTATGAGTTGCACCTTTATAGTATACAAATGAGCTGAAACAGATAGTTCTTATCCGTTGTAAAGATCAGACAGATGCCAAGGAAATCTTAAAAGAAGTCAATTAACTGTCTCTCATCATACATACTGTATCCACTGTCTCTTACCGTCTATCAAGGTTGGCGATATGGAATCTCCTCCAAGGCTTTACTTAACCGCGCACATCTCGAACCGCTCCGGCAAGTTAATACATCTCCCACCAACACTACCTCGCTATCCTGCCTCTACTCTGTCTAGCTTGTTGTTTATCTTTCTTTCTTTCTAATAATACCTATTCACTTTATTATCCTTTCCGAGTGTCTCTTTTCCATCCGCTCTTCAGCTATTCCTTGCTTAGTTCCATTCCTCTTCATGTCCTCATTTTTCACTCCATCACTATCCGGTCGTTACCTAATCCGTTTGTTTATCGGCACTGCTCATTCACGCTCCACTCCCACACTCTAGGGTGAGGCGAGCAGTAATTTTAAACAAACTCAACTTCATGTGAAATTAACTTCCTTAACTCTCAAAATTATTCGTAGAATTCCAGCCACTTGCCCGTCTCGTAACTCACTATCATGACTTTTATCTTCATTACAGACGCTTCCCAAATATGTGAAAATTCTGAACTCTTTTCCACCTTTTAGGACCGCAACCACATCTCACATTTTGACCTCTCTCCCCTTATCAAATATCCCCCTCACCTTATATTGCAGGTACCCCTGATGACGTGGAGGCATCTCGTGTTGGGGATGGTGGTGGAGCTGCTGCTGCTGATGCTGGTGGGGGCGGCGGTGGTGGTGGTGGAGGGCAAGGTGGTGCTCGAGGACAACCGCTACAGCGACATCGTCGTGGCGCTCGACCCAGACGCCCCTCCGCCAACTCCTTCCGACCAGGAGAAGGTTCTGCAAAATATTCAGGTCAGTTTTTGGCTCCCGTTTAGACATTCGTAAACCATCATTTCCCGTCTCTCTCTCTCTCTCTCTCTCTCTCTCTAATGCTTTTGTGAGGTTAAAGTATAGTATACCTACCCCTGAGTTGAGGAGGAACCAAAGCCTATCATTATCGACCGAAGTTTCGTAATCATATTGCAATAGGGTAGGAATATGTATTCTGTTCACGAAATGACCGACACTCGAATCTTCAGCACAAACCCATCAATGCAAAATGGGGCAAGATTACACACCATCCTTCCTATACAGCATCTGTCTGCCTGTAACCCTGACTTCTTTCTAGACATTATTCACGGAAACTTCGGCTGCGATTTTCGTGGCCACCGAAGAGCGAGCTTACTTCGGCAACATCACCATCGTTATCCCTAACTCTTGGCAGAAGGCGTTGGCTGAGGGCGAGGCTTCAGGAGGGTACGTTGGGATGACCTTCTTGAGTTCATCTATTTGTCATTGAATGTGTGTGTGTGTGTGTGATTACCCAACAGTCACCTATGTCCAAACTTACATTTATTGTCCCTAAGTGGACGATGTCTCTCTAGCCTAAGGAATCTGCAACACCTACAAAACCTACGGAAGGCCGTGAACACGCCTCCAAATTTCAGAAGCCGACATCATATCACAGAGTGGGATAAGGTCCCCGGAATGTTGATAAACGATTATGTTTTCACTGTTGTGAATCTTCAGAATATAATAATCTCAGGGGAGTTAACTTTCCGTCTACCACACAAAATAATGCAATTCATCATCTTGAGTTATCACACTTCAGTTTTTCCTTTTATAAATAACTGCTGTTTTTCAAATTCATTAAATCACACAACACAATATTTTGGAATTTTTTTTCCAGGGTAATGAATGACAGTTATTAGTCTGTTAAAGACAATGTAACCATGATGCCACATAGACTACTCCATCCCAGGATTTACTGTCGAATACACAATACACTAATACACATAATTAGCAGAAGGGAGGAGGGTGTCTACCCGTAAGATATAGACGCAAAAACACACAAGCTAAAGTTAGTGGGGAAGTCTTGTTAGGTTGGGGGATGTACTTACAGCAAAAGGGACACAGAACGAAGGCGTAGAGAGGAGTAAGATGGGCTCTGTTATAAGGCATACGAACAGTTGGTTTATGGGAAAAGAGAGGAGTGAGTCAGAGAATACAGATGAAACAATTGCCGGAGTTCTACCGGTTCTCCTACAAAGAGGAACAGTATGGATGCTGACGGCCAATAAAAAGAGGAGAGACTGAATGATATTGAGTCGATGCTGCTGACAGGAATGTTAAACACCAGACGGGATAATTCTCTAAAGGAACACAGATATCAAGACCAGAACTGAACAGCCGGCCGCAACTTAGCATCAAAGCAAAACGAGGCTTAAATATAAATAATAATGCATAGAACGAAACACATGACCCAGCGGAGCAGAGATTCGTGGAACGAGGACACTAGAATGACCAAGAACACGATGGCCGGTTGGTGGCGTTGTAGTAGCGCAAGATCCGGGGGAAGGAAGCAGTAGAAGCCAGCTGGAGAGGAGGAAGGAAGAAAGGTGACGACGGCGTATGAGCGGAGGGAATGGAATAAGATCTCGTCTGCCTCAAGCTGCTGCTGGGGGACTGGCAGGGAGGATAAACAGAAGAAACGCAATCGCCCTCCAGTTACGTAAGGCCAGCCACACAGAAACTGTCTCGATAATGCGATTATTGGTCACCAATCGGAACTCATTCTTAAGTTAGGCCACGTTGGCTCAACTCTTCCCCAGTGACTGGGTACGTACGTCGTTGGCCAGGCTGTTCCAGACATCCTCAGCGGAAACTTTGGAAGTCCGTTAACTTGTTACCCAAGAACAGCTGTCGAGGCCACAAAGACGCACTGCATACAGTGAGCTATGCAGACAAAGTCTCTGCAAGAGGGACTGACGCATTGTAGCTGGGCGTCTTTTATGTACAAGCGTTCCAGTGACGTCTTACGTCAGATTCCTATTTATACTGACGCCATTGCCTTTTGAGGATAACACTGGACCTAACGACTTACCAAGTCATCATCAACTATCTGCTTCACTCTCTCGCGTGGTTATCGACTGTATATGCCGTTTCATCAGATGAGCAACGATGCATTTTACGAGTAACGAGTGGACATTAACGATGCGTTACCTGTAAATATTTAAGCTTTATCTTTCTTAGAGACGAGTAAATTTCTAAATGAAGTTTTTAAGGATTTTCAGGTGCTGCTGTGTGTGGAGGATGTAAAGACTTCTGATGTCCTCTTCTGACGCAGGGAGTCATGGAGGAGGGCGCACGTAAGGGTGGTGGAGGGGGAGGAAGGGTCAACCCAGGGACCCCATACTGTTGAGGGCGGCGGGTGTGGCGTGGAAGGCGCCAGGCTGGAGCTACCACGCGCCTACCTCACCCAACCCACCGTCCAGGAGATGTACGGGGCAGCAGGTAAGAGCACCCCGGCAGGCGTGGCTGGGGGAGAGACACGGGCCTGGGGAGGAAGGGTAATAAGGGCGAGGGAGCGACAAGGAATGGATGTCGTGGATGGGAAAGAAAGAATGGAGGAAAAAAAAAAAAGGTGAGAGAAGAAGGTTTGTGGTGGGGAAATGAAACAGGGAAAGAGATATTGAGCAGAGGAAGGATCTGTGGTGAGGAGACGATAATAGCCTTAGTTGATGACGTCGTTAGGGAACAAGAGCGACAGGCATGGTAAGGAATGAGAGTCATCTGGGGATATGCGAGCAGACCCTGTAGTTCTGAGGTTCACATAAACATACTGAAGACGTCCAAGACAACCTGTGGCTGCCGATGAAAGATCGTCACCACATGAGACTTAAAAATCACACATTTTCTGTAGGCATCTGTCATCCTTCTGGTTATCGCTCTGACGTAGGATTCTCCATATCATCGCCAACAGGCAAAGTGATGGCGCAAGAGTGGCTCAAGTACCGGTACGGCGTGTACGAGGAGCACGGGTACCCCGGTGACGAGGTGTACCCGCACGTGTACCTGGACGTGCTGGCCAATGAGACGCGTCCCACAGGCTGCACCAATCACCAGGCTCTCCAGGGCTCCTGGGTCAACAGGTGAGACAAGAGAGGGGGTGTGGGGTGGGGTGATACTCTGTGTGTGTGTGTGTGTATGAACTGGTATAATTAGGCACATCATCTTTGTTTCAGACATATTTTAATAGTACGTTAATCTTGTCTACATCTACTCTCAACTTCCTATTCCCACACATATTCCTAATCTCTGTTTCCCAGCTTCTTTAATTTCCCTCTAGAGTCTGCCACCAGAGCCGTGATATCTTCAAACAGCAGAGAACTCACCACCCCCTGCTTAATATGTACCGTAGACCCATCCATTGATTTCTGACTTCTACATTTACCTTCCGTTTATAAGCAGGTTAGACACCCATGGTAACATCACACATCCTTGACCAAGACGCACCCTACACACATGCCTTACTCCTCACTGTATTTAGTAACTTTTCCACTTGCACCAGATATTTGTAGCACCTTCCAGAAGATTTTTGTCAACCCTAACATACGCTTTTCCCGAGTCAACAAATGGCAAACACTTGCTCCATAAATTCTTCACCCTTCCTGAAGCCACGTTGCTCCTTCCCTAGTCGGATGCTCTGTGTGTGTTGCCAACACAAACACAGTCTCACCCATTCATCTGCATCAATACGCATGGATGGACATCCCTACGAATCCTATCTTCGACAATGAACACACTCTCTCCTCTGTTCTCTCCATGTACATCCCATCTGCATATCAACGTGTTCTGAAATTCTGTCTCTCTCTCTCTGACAGGGCCGGGATGGAGTGTGACCCCCTGGCTACAGGGGGAACTACGGGAGATGCAGAGTGTAGGTTCAGGGTCGATGCGACGACTAGTGACTACTCAATAATGTTCATTACTCACGTGGATCAGGTGGGTCTGTTGTCCTTATGGTCTATTAAGCAAAAATTTTTTTCTATCTTTTTTCTATGTTGAAAAAAAAAAAAAGTTTTTAATGTTATTTCAACTCTCCCCTTTAAAACCCCTAACTTGTTTAGCTGCTCTTTAAATAGTTTATTTCTGATATAATTATGAAAAAAGGTTTGAATTATCTTCTATCTCGTATACATAGGTTCCCTGCTCCTCCTTTCTCATCCCTGCAAACTCGTTCCTTGCTCTCTTATGCTTTCAAATATTAGCTGGTTGTAGCGTCGTCCGTGTCTCCACCACAGAATATCCCCAACCTCTTTCATTTTTTTGCTGCTTTTATCAAACAACAGCTCTGTTTTATAAACCTTATCTCTGCATTTGCAGCTAAAGACACAGTATGTCTCTAATCAACCACCTGGATCTGATAATGGAGTTGACATATGAATAGATATCTCCCCATTTACATAAAGGCGGATCGAATTATATATCAGGAAGACATTTTTCTAGAAGTGAATTTTACATAACACCCTATTGCAGAGTCGTAAACCAGCAGAGAAGCAGGAAATGTCTTTTTTCTATATTTTTTCAACTCTAAGCCCTTCTAAAATAACAAATATAATATTCTGATGCATTATATAATTGAGGCACTCTGAATACTGTTAAGAAGTCATAACTACAGAATGACTTAACTGTTTTGTAAGCACAAAATTGCTGGTTTTCTTCAAGTCAGCTCAACTCGTCTATCCTCAGGTGACCCGCGTGTGTACAGAGGAGACACACGACCAGCTGGCCCCAACTCGCCACAACCGTCTGTGTGGAGGGGCCAGCGTCTGGCAGGTCATGAACAGACACCCAGACTTCAGCGGTAGGCTCACACTAAGCTAATTTCCTTTATACCTTTATCTTGTGTGTGTTGTTCAAATATTATATATTTTGATGGTCTGCTTAGTTATTAAGGTTCATCTATTTCAAAGTTTTTGAGCCAGTGGTCTGTTGCAGTTTGAATTCGGTTGTGTGATTTGACTGTCAGCTGTTGCTGGATATATTGCTGGATTATTTCCTTTTTTTTTTCATTTTCTTGTTGCTTTTGGTATGATTTCTATCTATCTTCTGCTTTTGAGGAACTATGTTCACATTCACAAGGACAACTTCCTATATAATCTCTGAATTCCTCATTTGTTCATTCAAGTCTATCATTAAGGGTGATTTTGCATTATTAATGGTTACATCCAGAACAATCAAACTCTATCAACATAGCACGATGTGTTTACAGCGTTTTGTTAATTCAACACATGATTAACTCTAAATATTGTAGGTAAATGTCCATGCGTTTTTTGATCTTTGACTCCGTTGTTCTACGTCTGTTTATTTTGATTTCTTTGAGATCTTCTTCTTCCTCCCTATTTTCGATTTGTAGTTCTTCTCTGTTCCCTTTATCTTCTACTTACATATATCGTCTTAAGCCGTGCCAAGAGCGTACGGTTGCAAACGCGTACACTCAACCGTCCTCCTTCGGTGGTTAGGCAACGCCAGCAACGAGGCTGCCTTGGGTTAACCTTGCGCTTAGCCTCTCGTCTTTAATGGAATGAAATATGTATGACTTGAGGTGGGGAGGTATGGGAACCACGCTGTGTGTAGTGAGTAAACACAACAACCTTAAGTGGGGGCTAATGCTTGGACGAACAGACATACGTACGTATATATCAATTTATACAAGTGCCAAGATGACTATCAAAACATATTTTCAGAGTATTGTTGAACATGAAAGCTAACAGCCTAATATATATATATATATATCCCCTGGGGATAGGGGTGTAAGAATACTTCCCCCGTATTCCCTGCGTGTCGTAGAAGGC
>JAYMFT010122153.1:0-13234 GCA_038088735.1 Panulirus argus | reverse complement strand
TGTGTGTGTGTGTGTGTGTGTGTGTGTGTGTGTGTGTGTGTGTGTGTGTGTGTGTGTGTGTATGTATGTATGTATGTGTGTATGTATGTATGTATGTATGTGTGTGTGTGTGTGTGTGTGTGTGTGTGTGTGTGTGTGTGTGAAGAACCGACAGCAAATGGCAGGCGTAGATTCCTTACGCTTACGCCCTCTGATGACAAACACGTTCATCAAGAGCAATTTACACTCCTGGACGGAAATACGCGAATCTTTAACAAGTGCGTAAAAAGAAAAAAAAAAAAAGGATAGAAAAACAAGGACGGGAACACACGTGTGCCAGGTAACGCATTACTTACATATTACCCTCTTCGCCCGCACACGTGAGGAGGTAACACGAGGTGGTGATGTAAGGCCGGGAGGATTTATTTTACCGTCTGGAGGGAATGGAGAGAGACAGATACTGCCGTCTTGGGGCCCTCCATAATGGACAGGCCCGAGGACCGAGAGAGAGAGAGAGAGAGAGAGAGAGAGGTAATGGGAGAACACCACACCACATGAAAGACTTCAAAAAAAATAAAGATAACGATATGAAGGTCAAAGATAACGATACAGAGGTAAAGACAATGGTATAAAGATGAAGATAAGAATGATAATGATGCAAGGGTAAAGATAACAATAAATATAACAATATAAAGGTAAATATAATGACAAAAGTAAGTATAATAACACAAAGGTAAAGATAATAACGATAATGATATAAAGGTAATGATGCAGAAGTAAAGATAAGGATATAAAGGTAAAGATAACGGTAAAGATAAAGATAATAAGGATAACATATGGGCAAAAATAATGATACAGAGGTAAAGATATTGATACAAAAAGTAAAAATAAAGATAATAAAGATAATGGTAAAGAGGTAAAGATAATGATGATAAGGGTAAAGATAACGATGATAAATATAGTTAAGACATACTCCACGACAAATCAACAAAAGGTGTACAAAATAAGGGTAGGAAAAATCGCTTATATGAATAAAGAGAACGAAAAAAAAAAATAATATTATTATTCAAGATGATTGCGAAAAGGAAAACGGGGGAAGATGACTTGAGTCTAAAGCATACAGAAAACGAATTGAGAGTTTCTGATCGTTACTACCGTAGTTTTCACGACCTTTTCACAAGAGCTGGTTGGAGGAGCTGCATCTGAGGACAGCACTAAGTCTGATACACTACTTCCTTGCATCAGGTTATGGACCATTTGATATCAAAACAAATCACTCGTCTATTAATCCCAGTTAATAACAGGACTCTTTAAGACTTTCTTGCAATGTGGTCTTTAACTGCTCTAAGCTACAAACTTAATTACTTCCGTGTGAAATAGTTATCTTGGCTTTATAATGAGGGTGCTTAAACTACTCCCAACATTTATCTTCGTTTATTACCGCGACGTACAACGAGTCATACGTGTCGACGCCAATTCAGTGCAAACTAGGTTAAAATTTTCACGTCGACTGACATAAAAAGTAATCACTCTGCCATCGGCCTAATGTAACCTGGTACAGCTGATCCTGCGATGGCATTATTTGCAGTAGTCATCCACGCCTATGTTTTCGTCATGACATATATATATGGCTTTACCAACACTGTGAAGGCTTTAAAACCCCATTCCACTTTAAAGTTGAAACCTCCGGTGTAGGTAAGTAGAGAGAGAGAGAGAGAGAAAAAAGTGGACTTTAATGCAACGAGTGAGAAAGACCTTGAGAAATTCAAATTCCTGGATCCCGAAAATCACCATTTCAAACGTTGATCTGATCCATATCCTTCCGTTTGTCTGACCTCATTCGACTTGTCAATTGAGGTCAGGGTGATCACAACCCAATCCCGACCAATCCGCCTCCCCTCAACACCTTGAGTGCCCATTTATGACCTATTTTCACCCTCATCCTGCGGCCTCATACCAACCTACCCTTCCCTTCCCTGAACCTGACTGACAGAGACCTTTTTTGGATGCAAATGACCTGTTCCGAACTTACCTATGACAGACACCTGGTCGAGTCTCTGGTCGAGTCTCGAGTCTTTCTCTCGTCCTCCAGTACCTGGACTTGACCCCGCGATCCATCCCGCTGCTGTCTCTACATACGTCACCCCCAACCAAACAGGATCCTATCTCTACCACAGATATTCCTTAGAATCTAATCCACTTCCTTAGTCCCACAAATAGCCTTGACTCTCTCTCTCTCTCTATATATATACCGATCACTCAGAGCTAAAGATCCCGCATCATACCCGAGTTGCTGTCCTATTACCACAAACCCCGTATGTGGCTATTCTTGACCACTGTGTGAAGTATCCTATACTTGGCTCGGATTTCCTCCGATCTACCTTACCTTGAGCCACTCTCTTTAATTCCCGTCTCACCAACAGTAACACTGTTCTGTGTAGTGTTCGTTTAACCGTATCCCTCAATCTTACAGTACCTCTGGATAACACAAGCCCATCCTATTTGCCCTCCAATCATAGAACTGTCCGAGTGACTGACTGATCACGTTTCTGACTTAAGAGTACAGGAAAGCTCATCAATTCGTCTTCTCTTACCTAAAATCTGTTTCTAGTCACAGTCTCGGTATCTTTCCTCCCTAAACTGGGATTCTTTAGGGTATCAGACACTTAAGAAGTTCTTGCTGAACTTGGTCACGAACCACAGCTTCCTTTTCATTGAAGTACGCACAGCCTCTGATATGACGAGAGCACTGTCTGACCCTCAGCCTACCGCATTTATAAGCCAAGAATAGTGATGCAAATATTCCTGCAGCAGAGGGATGCCTGAAAACAACTTGAATGGGTCGTGGTCTGCGTTCTGAAAGAACTGTGTGGTACCAAGAGTTATGTAAGATAGGGGAGAGTGGATTCCATATGTAGACGGGTGACAGACAGTTAAGTAGGTCAAGGAAAACCGTCGTCATGCCAGTGTCATACGCATGACAAGTGTATGCCTATAAGGTCCCCTCGTCACTGTGGAATCCCCAGTGGATGAAAAGTACAAAGACCTGTAACAGAATCTCGAGTGTGTTCCACTACTAATGCGACAACTGCGAAAAAAAAAAAGTGTTACCCAAAATCCACCACTACACAGATATTCCGCCAGCTGGATTTAAAGTGAGTGGGGAAAAATCCACGAGACAAAGGAAGTAGTTATGAAGGAGGACACAGCGAAGAAGACCCTCGTGTTAAACTTCGTTGGCACCTTTTCAGATGTCGAGGGAGAACGGAGGAGGAGGAGGAGGAGGATAAGGGGAAGAAGAAGTTAAAAAAAAAAGATTTGTCAAAGTTGTTCGGAAGAAACGCTCTGTCTCGAGACGAGGGATGAGGAGGAGGGGATCTGCAGAAGAACATGGAAGGCTGTGTCTATACACCGCATCTTTGTTCTTAAGGAATAAGGATGGTTTTAACCCTTTCCGCACGATGGTTGCGACCCTTGAGTTCGAAGGGGTACAACGAGCCTTGGGCATGATGGTCCAACGACCCTAAGGCATGATGGTCCAACGACCCTTAAGCACGGTGGTCCAACGACTTTTGAGCACAGTGGTCCAACGACCCTGTTGTCCTGCAAACAACAAGTGTATATCTAACTATCCAGATCCTGTGAGTAGTCGAGTTGGAGTTGAAGCCTTAGACGACTGTCTTCGGAGTTTCTGACGTCTACGAGATGGGGGAATACGTAGCTCTGGAGCAAGTGATGGCGTCGAGTGATCACGTACCTGGAAGTCGGCGGGTAGAACTGAAGAGTATGTCTCGTACTCTACCTCTCACGAGAGCCACGTGGTGTAGGAACCGCCCTGCCTTACGATGGATGGTGTCGGAAGTGCATCTACTCCCTCATAAATTCAAGTCTAGTTGGGTAGGGGCGGGGCCTTTGCCTCACCTTCCTTACGTATACCTTACGATGGCTTCGGAGGTACGTCTACCATCCCCCCCCTCACAAATCAAGTCTAAAGGGCCTTGCCTCGCCCTCCTCCCGGTTCCTTTTTACTAAGGTATCGGAGGCCTTACCCCATAACTCGCACTTGGGACCGACCACCTTGCTACTACTTTATGCATATACTCTTTCCATGGCTTCGGATGTTTTTCTACCCAAGGAACTCCACGCTTAGCGCCTCCGACCAAGCCTGCTCGGGGGGTTAATACGTGAGCATTGAAGGTTTTGAGAATGGGTTGCAAACGAAGACCATCATGTTCAGTCCTTCAGTGAAGGGGAACTAGCAATACACTATAACTGACTTTGGTAAAGAAATGGATTTATTTTCTTCCAATCCCTTATCTCTGGGATGGTCAGACAAGTGGGGACTGGTTCGTGGCCGCATTACGAGATGTTGATCCTCGGTTGTCGGATTATGACGAAGATGTTAAACTTGCAACTCAAATGCTTTACAGGGATATGGATCTCGCGTATTATCCCTGGCAAGGTACATGACGCTAGCAGCTTATCACTAGCTGGGATGAGCATAGTGGCAGCTTATCACTAGCGAGGCTGAGGACACTAATAACTTATCACTAGCGAGGCTGAGAACACTAATGGCTTAATACTAGCAAGGCTGAGGACAACTGTAGCTTATCACTAGCAAGGCTGAGAAAACTAGTAGCTTACCACCATCAAGGCTGAGGACACTGGCAGCTTATTACTAGCAAGGCTGAGGACTCTAGTAGCTTAATACCAGCAAGGCTGAGGACACTAATAGCTTAATACTAACAAGGCTGAGGACACTAATAGCTTAATACTAGCAAGGCTGAGGACACTAATAGCTTAATACTAGCAAGGCTGAGGACACTAGTAGCTTACCAGAACAAGGCTGAAGACACCGGTAGAAAATACTATTGGATCATCACCACCAAAATTTCAAAACATTCTTTTCTTTTCCTCGGGCAAAACCACGGCGTTTGATTCCCATCTTCGCCCTCTCGCTAATGACCCCAACACCAGACGCCCCATCTAGCTATTTCTTACCATCCAATTTCGGGCAATCGTCCGCAATATACGAAATTGCAGTTTGCGTGCGAATGGGACCTTTTGTATGTAGGGAGAAAATAAACCTCAGCAACCCATCCTCGAGACCCACGGAGTTCCATATGATCTAAACAAAGAAAATAAATACATATGAATTATATCTATCAAAGGCTAGAATCGCAATATTTTTTCTCTTCTTTAGAATCGCGATGTATCCGCATAAACACGGGGCGGCCCAGCCATTGCCCCCGTCCTCAGGGCAGTTAACAGAACCGTGTGTGTGTCGTAATCACCTCCTTAAGCAGGGAGGATGGGAAATGGACTGGCCAACGCTGGGAAGGAGAGCACCTGATGCTGCCCAGGTAACAATGCCGAATGGTCTTTTGCGAGACACCTTTTTAAAAAAATAATGTCCGAAGCGAAAATGGAGGCGTCTCTGAACTGACCGACCCCCCCCCCCCGCCCCCAACTTCAGACCTGCTGCATTGCGTGTGTAGCAGAGGTCTCTCTTAGTGCAGGTGTTGCTATGCACTCCAGGGTATAATGCAACATGGAATATGTTGTTGGTCCACATTCAGTAAAATTACATGGGCGGGGGGGTTGTTTAAGTTCTGGATTTATGTGTCTTTCTACACACACACACACACACGTCTTAACTTTCCAAAGACCTTGCTTTACGTAATGGTCTCCGTATCTGAAGAACATTTTCAGGCGGACAGACATAACCATTGTCGATTTGAAGTTAACTCGTAAAGCCACGACGTGTATCTTTTACTTCCCAGTCAGCCATTTACTGTCTACAGCCATCGGAGCCATTAGTAAGACAGTGCGAGCCTTTAAGCACAAAGGCGGGAATGGGACCTTCGAGTATACTGGACTGGCTTTAAGGTGTTAGGTCCCCCTACAGACCAAGGGGCCACCTTAACCAAAGGGCCTTGTATCATCGTGTTCAAGGGCTTCACAAAAATACTGAACTGACAGCTTATTCTTAATCTACAGGAGAGACTATATACCAGGGTTAAGTCGAGGCGTTATACAGAGATGAAGCGTACTGTGGGCGGCTTTGTGATAATACCAAACCACCAAGGGGATCACGGTGCTGCCCTCTGTCAAAAGGAGATATCACGCTATAGCCTCACAGTCACACGCCAGAAGATCACGTTGCCAATTTTTACACAGCGGGAGGGAGGGAGATCACATTACCACTCGCAGACTCCAGGGCCGGTCCTTTGTCCCACCTCGAGTCACAGGGAGGATATAACAGAGCCACTTGCTCTAACACTGAGGTGGAGGATCCCCTGTGGTGTCAACCTCGAAGTCATTCGGTGGGGGAGGGGACACTACCAGTGCCACTCGCCGCTAAGGGATCAATACACCATCTCAAGACAGAAGAGGGGTAAAACGGTGCCGTTGGCTGACACTGGGAGAACCTTGTATCAGAGAACTTAAAAAGGAGTTCGCGGAGGGTACAGTCCTAATTATGGTGCAAATATCAACAGAAGTTGGAACGATGTTCTTATCTCATATGAGGTCTCTTATCATCTTACCACGCACCAGCTCTCAGTCCCACATAAATGTAAAGGTATTAACAGACTTTACAAATGCAAAGCGAGGCCTTTAAGATCGTACTTGCCTGCTCCAAGACCACTGGAGTACTCAACATGCAGAAAAATAAAAACACTTCGTGTATTCAGAACCGAGGACAGGATACTTGAAATCAATGCCATACTTTCACAAGCTTTTGCCTGGTGATACGGATATTGTTGGCTTTACAGAACCGTTAAAGCAATAATGCCATAGCACCGGTGAATCTAATAAATGGATCCAGAGATTAAAGCCACTCGCATGACAACGTTTGGAGTACAACGGGTCTATGAAATTCAGGGAGCATCAGCATTTTCTCGCCTTCCTGGTAGATAACTCCCTTTCAAATCACCACACTTTCTTATACACCCATGAAACTAACTGCTTACAATCTTCACCTTCGGCACTCTGCTACAACCAGTGTTCTTAAACATATACAGAAACTCCAGACTGAAAATAACGTAGTCCAGAGCATCTGTGCGGACGGCTCTCTCAACTCTGCCACTGGGAGAGCTTCCTGGAAGTGCTGCCCTTGTGATGCAGCCCAGTGGTAACAGATTAGGGAAAAACGTTTAAAATAAACCACCGGGCGTCTATCGTACTAACAGAACTGTCTGCCATACTAATCGCTCTCGAGCTAGTAAAAATCACCATCAGAGTTTAATTACGTCCCACACTCTATCCTCTCTACTTGGCCTCAACATCAGAGATGAAAATGAAGGATATTGATCTCTGGAGCTAGAGACAAGTATTCTACCTAGAACACAACGTCTGAGACTGTCGATAGAATAAGGCATTTTTGGGATAGGTCTAAACAAGTCATGGAAAAAAAAAATAGCACACACTGATAACAACAAGATACATAATAACAAATAACAACCACACATTGATAATAACAAGATACATGAAATTCTACGGTTGTATCCACTTTCTGCACAATGCTGGTAAACTGATTACGTGAGGGACTGACTGACTGTTAGCTTACTGTAATGAGTATGTACCCACAGGGGTCCGACAGAAGACCCCTTCGTGACCTCTGCAAAACCCTTCTGCGTTACCGCTCACACTATGAACGTGGGGACAGAACATTATATAGCACCCGCTGACAGCAGCACAAACCAAAATTGCATGACACGAGAAGACAATAGCCTACAGCCCCTAGTAGACACGGGGTCACCATGCGACCACTGTCAGACAACAGAGGATCAAGCAACGATCATGATAACATTATGTGAAAAAGGGTTGACAAATCAGTGAGGATGCACGGTACCACTTCCCCCCAAACCCCTCAGAGGCAGTGCCATCTCCACGGACTGAGGTACCACGGTACCAATTCCCATGACGGCGGCTGGGTCGTATCAACGCTCTCCCGTGCACCTAGCGTCACCACATTACCACTCATACACGACCAGGGACTTGCCCAGATACCTCTCTCACGACAATAGAGGATTCCGGTGTACCCTCCACGCGCGCTTGGGGTTCACGACATCTCTGCCAGACACCGGGAAAATGACGGTAATAACTCTAGCCTGCAGGAGGACCTGTGACCTACACACACACACACACACACACACACACAAACACACATAACACACACACACCAGGAAATAACAGCGAGGCTAGCCAGACACCTCCCAGAGATCGTCATGTGCCTGTCATACACAAAGGGGCATCTCCGTGCCATCGCCAGACTCAAGGGGGATTATATATACATATAACACTCCAGGAGGATATTACTCCCTCTAATTGTTTACCCGTGTATCGTAACGCTAGTTGTGGTGGGAGGGGGGGGGGATGAGATGAGTTACCTCTCCGTACGCGTGGGTGAGTGACGGAAGCTATTGGGAGACACGAAGAACCACTCACTTCCTTCGAGGGGGCGCACTCTAGAGTTACGCGCACAGCCACTCCCAAGATCGACACACCCGGCGTTGTGAGGCCTCTGTCTCTACCACTCCCTACACGCTGAGGAAGCAACACTCGATCACATTAAGGATTCGTAAAAGCCACTCCACGATGCAAACTTGGGGTTCCGCAACACCAGACGATGACGCAAGTAGTAGAATTACTCAACAGATCCTAAACGGAGGTACAAATACTAAACGGATCCTACACAAAAGGGATCTAACGGCTCCATTCAAGAGCCAAAAGGGAATCAAGTACAGAGGAGGGTACAGCTTCAAATTCTTGCGTAGTACCTGAGGTGACCAGAGCGACACGCAGTTATCAAAGTAGACCACAAGCCTAAGAGTGTGTTTCCGAACAACGTAATACAGATGAAAATATCA
The DNA here is from genome assembly GCA_038088735.1 of Panulirus argus. Lineage (NCBI taxonomy): Eukaryota > Metazoa > Arthropoda > Malacostraca > Decapoda > Palinuridae > Panulirus > Panulirus argus. Next base: position 4,382 of record JAYMFT010122153.1, on the reverse strand, counting down.
TATAATGATTATATATACATATGTATATGTATACATATACATGATGACACCATAGAGAACGCAACAGACCTGGGAGTTGGGACGTTCGTTCGAGAAGATGGAGCGCAATAAATCTTCTCGTCCAGAAAAAACAATGACGAGTTTCCCCCGCCGGCGTGAAATTACCTCCAGCGTTGGGTCTCCAGGCTTCGGAGACTACCCGATCTCGTCTCGCCTCCGGAGGGCTGGTTGGTTGGTTGGTTGGTTGGTGAAGACGGTCTGGCGACGCCCCTGGACGTAGGGCTGAGCAAAAGGACTCGAGACCTGAAGAGGAACGGACAAGAGGGAGGGAGGGAAGACCTGGCAATATGCTGACAGCGGCTGATGCCGAAGACGCCTATCAATCCGGCCGGTCGTAAGGGTACGAGGTCTGGCGACGCCTTGCGCTGGCCAAGGAAACAGTGGCAGGACCAAAACGTTCTCGCTTTAAGCGGAAGAACCGGGATGATCCACCCGGTCAGTACTGGTAATTTCTAAACACTTAGGAAGAATATGTGAAGCCTATTTCAACACACTAAAGCTAAGAGGAATCCAGGCTAATATATAAAGCCCATTTCAACACAATAAGGGTAAAGAGGAATTCAGAGAAATATATAAAGCCTATCTGATCAAACTATGGGTTAAGAGACACTATGACTGTGAACCAACTTCCGAGTTCGTCAAGAAATTTGAGATAATCTTCGGCATGGGATGATTTAGGGACACACGAAGGCCTTCACGCCTCCATAGGCAGAGTTAGAGAGCTCTTGATTTTAAAATGCTCGGGAGCAGAGCCTTACATGCTCCACCTGCTGAATGGCGGAGGCGCCAACATACCAATGTTCTCCAGACGCTCGTCGACACACACGTACCTACCAACCAACCTTCGGCTGCTGTATGGTTAAATTCTGGACGTCTGGTTCCTGCAGGACGAAGAGTTTCGGTCGTCCAGTTACTGCACGGCCGGGTTTCGGGAGTCTAGCTCCTGCATGACTTACTTTCGGGCCTCTTAGCTCCTGCAAGACCTAGTGTCGGGCTTGTATCTCCTGCCTGACCTTAGTTTTGGGAGTCTAGCTCCTGCATGACCTGCTTTCGGGTTTGTAGCTCCTGCATGACAGAGTTCTCGACGTTCAGCTTCTGCATGGCGAACTTGAGCACAAAGCCACAAGAAATTATGAAATACATCATCTGGGCAACTCCAACAGACGTCAAGCTTCTGAAAGTTTAAAGAACCTCAGCCGCTGAAAGAAAGCTTTACTAAATGAAAGCTTAGCACGTCAAGGTGCTGCATGAAAGATATAAATATGTCCATCTTATGAATGAAAGCTTTACACGTCTACAGCTGTTGAATGAAAGCTTTACACGTCCAACAGCTGAATGAAAGCTTTGCAACTCCTATTGCTGAATGAAAGCTTTGCAAGTCCATGTACTAAATAATTCTGAGAGTCAATCAAGAATGTGGTGTTGAGAAAAGAGTCCCTAAATTCAAACACGTGCCTTAGGACTGAACCTGTTAAGAATGGCTCTACGACACTAAGAGTCTGCAGGACTTTAAAGTCAATAATCCAGCCCGACTTGAGGGGGGAAGAAAATGGTAAGACGCGATGCGCTCTACCCTGCCCTTAAGTATAGAAATCCCGGGATCATTACACCACAAGACAACACAGAAGGTCTGTATCTGGGTCCTGAGCTGCACTAGGCTCCACTGAACCTTCCAGTCCACCTTCCCTGAGCCCTGACCTACACCAGGTTCTAGTATGCTCCCCCCCCTGAACCTTTCTTCCCTCCCTCCCTCCCTCCCCCCACCCCCTACTCTCTCATGCCCGACCAGAACCCCAGCACAAGGCTCTAGTCTTGTCCCACAGAACCTTTCCCCTCTTATCTCGAGACCCAGACCAACATCAGGCTTACGCTACGCTGCACCGGGGCTCCTTCCCTCCACCTCCCTCGGGTCCCGACCTACGCAGCAGGCTCCAGTATGCTCCACTAAATCCCTCTTCTTCTCCCCCCCCTCTCACTCACTCACTCACTCCCCGGCAAGTCCTCTCACCACACCCCGGCCATGCACCACACTGCAGTTGGCGATCCCGGCTATCTGACTACTGCAGTCTGGGTCCCAAGGGGGTGCCCCGGGTAATGGTCGTCGCTACAATCTGCACGATTGCAGGTTTTACTCGCTGCTGCTGCTGCTGCTCCTCCTCCTCCTCCTCCTCCTCTACCGCCCTCGCTCTCATCCCCAGCAGAAGCATCAAGCAGAAGACGCAGGGATGCTTTAAAAATAAAAGAGCAACAATGGGCACGAGTGGACAAGCGCACGAACTAGCATCTCTCAAGAATGCTACAAACTCCCACAGACATTCACAATTACCTATGTACATCACAACAACTCAGACAGACTGGAAAGATGCTAGGGAGCTCTTGGTGATAACACTGCCTTCAGTTTAGTGTAAGTTAAAGATCAGTTTCTAAAGAGAATAACTGCAGGGAGCGGTTTAAGGGGACCCCCAAGCACAAAGGGTAGACGAAAGATCTTATGACGAGTCGGCAAACGTTCATGATGACTTTAACATACCAGTGTCGAAGTCGGAAGGCCTCCTCTTGGTATGTACATAAGAGCTCCGGGCCTAGAACCATGTTGACCTTGCTCGACCGTTATGAGACCTACTCGTCTCGTTGTCCCAGCTGCAGATGGAAGATCTTGCTCATAATGTTGAAGCTGGTGAAAAGGTTTCGTACGAATGATAACACGAAAATGATTTCTTTTTTTAAGGTAGACGCCAAACACAGCTTGTAATACCGGTCAAATTGACACTCGTGAAACAATAAGAGATTTCATATTTTCAGCCTCTAATGAGCTTCGTGTTGTTGTTGTTCTCGGCGGAAAGAGCAGGGGATTCATTTCGTCATTGAAAGCGATATGGACGTAGCTTAAAAAAAAAAAGCTTCAGTAAGGCACTGTGGTTACTACAGGGAACATATGCGCCAACGCGTAGCATAAGTTCCTTTTCCAGAGCCAGCTTCAAATGGCATAACGGAAATGAAGAACTACTCGCTGTTAATGAAAACCAAGATGATTCCGGGACTGAGAAACAATTTCTGAGAGCAGGCACGTCAACTTAAAACATATTTACTCTAGAAAATGGAAGGTAAAGAGGCGATCTGATACGCCTACTCAAAATCTATCAAAGGCTCTTTTAAGCTGCAGCTGAAGGCTAAATTTCTCCGACTTCAGCTACAGTACTGGGACACAAGACTCGAGAGCGATGGTCTTACTCTGAATAAGGGAGAATATGTTATCTACATCAGGACTGTTAACATACGAGATGATGTACCAATCAAGAGTGGTTGCTTCGCTTCGAGTCCACGAGTGACATTGTCTGGCCTTCCTTCGTTACTTAAAGAGCTCACAGGTATTTCTCCTTCTTAAGTCATATACTTGCTTTCCTACTCTCACCCATATCAATCCCTGTTCCTGGTCTCCTCCACTATCACAAAACACACAACTAAATGGACCCAGCGGTCCGTTGCTGTTCCGTTTCCCTTTGCAGAAACGGATTTAAAGAGAAGACCTCATTAAGCCCAACGCAGGAAGCAAGCACGGGCGGCCACCAGCCTTCTCATATAAACAACCGTGCAGCAACCAAGAGACGCGAAGGCATTCGCCAGAGGGACGATTATCAAATTTCCTTTACAAACAGAACCAAAATGAAAACACGACTTCGCTTCACCGTCAGACACCGACGTTTGCACGGGACATCAACAAATACGTGTATCGCTATTTGCCAGAGTCAATATCTTTTTCTGTTTCCTCTCTTTTTCTTTTTACACAGAAGAAATAGACGTCAGAGGGAAGGCTAATGTTTCATGTTTACGAATATCAGCTTGAGGGATCTTCTGCTGCCGGTGCTGCTGGGGGTGGCGTCCTTTGGTTACAGAGACGCGTGTAAAAGCCACAGCAAGAGGATAGGGAGACCCACTGCAAATATTTTTTACGCTGAGATGGGTTAATATAAGGGAGGCGATGGAAGGACGTGGAGAATGTTCCCCCTGGTGTTTTCTGTAGGGAGAGATCAAGGGAGGATTGGGAGATGGAAGAGAGGAGGAGGAGGAGGAGGAGGAGGAGGCACAGAAGGTGGTAGGCAGGGGTAGAGGGATGATAGGGAAAGCCACAGAAAAAAAAAAAAAGAGGGAGAGAGAAAATGAAGCGAGTGAGAGAAAACGAGAGGCAGGACCGAGACTGAGACTTTAGACATATGAAGCAGGGAGAGGGAGATAGACAGACAGATAGATAGATAGATAGATAGATAGATAGATAGATAGATAGATAGATAGATGGATGGATGGATGGATGGATGGATGGATAG
>JAYMFT010122142.1:0-13234 GCA_038088735.1 Panulirus argus | reverse complement strand
TATATATATATATATATATATATATATATATATATATATATATATATATATATATATATGTATACATATATATATATGACCCACTAAATTCAGTGCTCGGGTAATTCAACACTTACAGAATTCAACGCCCTACAGTCTTAACACTAGTTTCAGATGGTTCCCAGTATCGGATACCCGTAGTGAAGTACGTGTCGTGGAGAGATTTACTACCGAGCTAATTTACATACTGACGTACGAGAGACTCACGCCAGCGTTGTGTGCTTTTCATAGCGACAGCTGCTATGTTTATGCTTAGATCTGCTACTCTTGCAGCGAGAGCTGCTGCTAGTTGAGTATTGCTATGTTCGTAATACACCTTATCTTTTTTCATTCATTTTCCGTTCCTTACACGTCCATACATACATGCTGAATGAGATGGGGTCACTCAAGAATAGAATACCTTCCCGTACTGCAAAAATAGGCAACTTAAGACTCATAATAACGAATACAAACAAAGAGCAAGGGGAAACCTTCATTCCGTTTTCTCTCAAGAAAGCAACAGTCATCCCATCTACTTCATGAGGCAATATTCACCCCATTTTCTCTCAGGGAGGCAAGAGGCATTCCGTTTTCTCATCGCATTTTCTCTCTCCTCCTCCCAGGGTGGGCACCAGGGCGTTGACTACCGCGTGGAGGGTGCGGTGGGCGCCCTGGGCGTGGACAAGGACGGGAGCGTGCGCCTCCTGCGTGGGCTGGACCGGGACGACCCTAGGGGTCAGGGGTCAGAGGTCACGGCGCTCATCCTGGCCATAGACCGCGGTTACCCGAGCCTCACATCCACAGCGACCCTCTCCCTGACCATCACTGATGTGAACGACTGTCCTCCACGACTCCTCCCCCCGACGCGACTCCATGTCGTCGAGGGCTCCCCTCCGTCCCTGCTGGCGGCCCTCAGGGCTACGGACGGGGACCTGTGGTCCTTAGGGCACGGTCCGCCCTTCACGTTCTCCCTGGCACCGACCAACCCGCCCCACGTCCTCGATAGCATCGACCTGAGGTTCGACCCGCGTAAGTACCACCAAGGGCTCGACTCGACCGGCGTAAGTAGCGGACAGAGGTCGACATCGACCCACGTAAGTAGCAACCTAATCGACATCGACCTCGAGGTACGTCCCCAGTAAGTAGGAACAAAACATCGACACTGACTCTCTTCTGAAGCACCAAGGTCTACGTCGACGTCATGTTCGACCACGTAAGTAGCTTAAAGTCGACATCCACCTCAGGTTCGACCCACGTAAGTACACCATAAGCAGAATATACTTTCTATCCTTTCTTCGTACTTCAATATTTCGCGATAATTCGCGATAATGTCCCCGGAATTCTCGTGTTCCTCGACAGACGCGGACAGCGGCCGAGGCGGAGCGCAGCTGTGGACTTCGGCTCCTCTGGATCGGGAGCAGCACCGGCAGCTCCTGGTGGAGGTGCTGCTGGCGGACGCCGAGGGCGTGAACGACACGACCACCGTGACCGTGGTCGTGGACGACCTCAACGACAACCCGATGCGACCCGCTGCCAAGACCGTGTACCTCTGGAAGACGCAGGCGAGTGTCTGTCTGTCTGTCTGTCTCACAAATACATGCATTCTCTCTCTCTCTCTCTCTCTCTCAAAGGCTCCCTCTCGTCTCCTTCAATTCCCCAAATTCCAATCGACTTAAAACTCCCCGTCTGACCTCTCTCTCTTTCTCTCTCTCTCTCTCTCTCTCCATCTCTCTCTCTCCCTCTCTCTCTCTCTCTCAGAGACACAGGGGGACAAGAGAGCGACGATCTCTTACCGTGATTACTTTCCCTGTCACTCCTGTCGCCCGACTTGCACCGGGCGCCCCTGACCAGCTAATTCTCCTCTCGCTTGTCCTTAATTCATTTGTCTTTCATTCTGGGAGCAGCGACCCAAAGATTCCCCCACCTTCTTCTACACGCGAATCCTCAAGATTCCTTTCCATCTATGTACGAAAAGCCCGGACTCTGTCCAGATCAGGACATCAACTGTTCCAGTATTTGAAAAATTTAGCTTTTGCATGTATGTTTCACGTAAGATATTACTGTAGCTCGCTCGTATCTTAGATGCGGAAGCTATCTTAGCTGTGGGACTATCGTACCTGTGACACTACCTCATCTGTTACACTGTGTCTGTCTGACTGATGTTACATGTTAGCATATCTACGCCTTTTTTTTTTCTCTCTCTCTCTCTCTGTCTCGTGTGATTCACACGATCTCGCTCGTATGTCATAGAATCTGCCGCTTCCGAGACGTCCCTTGAATCCCCCGAGAGCCAATCGGGTGCCTTCGGCTGGCCTCGTCCGTATGCAAATCAAGCCAATCAGAGTCGGGCGAGCTGGAGCTGACACCCCCCCCCCACCCCCCGGAGGGGGGTGACCTGGGGATGATAAACAAACATTTGGAACCATCACGGAAGTTTTGGCCTTCTTTGAGGAGTTCCTGTCTGGTGAGACTTGGTGAAGGGGACCGGACCCTCTTTAGCTAAGGACGAACGCCTCGCATTGACTAGAGATCTTGCTGGGGCTGAAACCTCCGGGGAAAAAGAGAGGGGGAAAAAAATAGGGAGAAAAGAAAGAAAAAGTCTTAGACGCGAGGAATCATTGTCTAACTCTGGTGCTTTCTGATCAACGTTAGAGTGAGTGTGAGACAGAGGATGTGAGAAAGTAAGACTTTCCAGAAAAAGAGATAGAGAGAGAGAGGGGGGGAAGAGAGAGAGAGAGCAAAGTAATATTGTTCTTCCCAACATCCTACAAGACGTCCTGCTCCATGGCCTATGTCTTGAGCTTTCTAATTACCACTCCAGGACCCATAACCATTAATGGAGGTCCTGAGACACATTTCTCTTTTCCGTTTCCCTCCGTCAGGGTGTAGGTCGGGAGGCGCCCCTGGGTCGTGTGTGGGTGGACGACCCGGACGACTGGGACCTGCACGACAAGACCTTCCAGTGGGCGGGCCACCCACATCCGCTTTTCTCCCTGGACGGCCACACCGGCGCTGTCACCGCCTCACACCACCTCAGGCAGGGCAGGTGAGCACCCCACCCTGCGCCTGTGGTGTCCCCTCCCTGGACCTCTGTTGTCCCCTCCCTACACCTGTCTTGGCCTGACTCAGTGCAAGGAGGGAAGGTAAGAACCATTACCCCTACTCCTGTGCACTTATATAACGACCCTATTGCCACCTTGCCCCACATCAGATGATGGTCTTCCCCCCTCCCCCCCCCCTACCATTACCCCATCTCCACACACTACCTGTGGAGTAGCACTATCTTTCTCCCACCGCCAGGAGGGAGGAAGAGAGAGAAAGAAAAAAAAACGTACCCTTATCATCCTCTTCGCCTCTATGACTTTCGAAATAGAGGTCAGATTCCTCCTTGATCTCTGTAGCCCCTGCGGGGTGGCACTGTCTTCGCTCACCGCCCGCGACGGGAAGGAAAAAATTCGTACTGTTTTAGTCTTTCCCGACATTCATCTTGTGTGATTCTCCCGTGGCGTAACACTGTCTTTATCCCCACGGCAGGCAACATGGGCGAGGACCTTATGTCTCTCTTTCTTATCTCCAGCTGAACCAACGTCGTCATTATCACCATCTCCACCATTATCACTACCACCATCTCCAACAACACTACCACAACCACCATCTCCACCACCACCAATACCACCATCTCCAACACCGCCATTACCACCATCTCCAACACTATCCCCACCACCACCACTACCACCATCTCCACCACCACCAGTACTACCATCTCCACCACCACCAACACAAACCAGATACCACAATATGACCTGATTTCCATGTGACAAAACCTTCCACGTTTGCACACCTACAGCTAATCAGATCTCCATTTACTCAAACATTTGAACATATTCCATTCAACTCCACAAGTAACCCATGAACCGTTTTCTTTACAGGATTGCTAACTGTTCCCACCGTCAAGAAAATATGGCAACGTCTTTTACCTAATATTTCCCAAATAAATAATCATCTAATGCCTGATTTAGGTCTCCCACCTATTTATAAATTTAGATACCTTTTCTTATAAAAAAAAATTACAATAAATCGTCTCATAAATTCATAATGTTTCCTTTAAATGTATTCACTATCCTATTTTCTATGATGATACCGAGGCTCTCACCTCGTTCCTATAAGAGGACAACCACAGATCACCTCTAAATGGGAATATGTATACTTCTAACTTCGACAAGGGCGAGTGGATGACTCGGGCCCCATGCTACAATCCTGAGTGTCAAATAATATTACTACTTATCACGCTACTGGCACCTCCTGCTGACGTCCAGGAAAAGAGTCAAAGATTCTGAAAGCCATCTAAGTTTCAGAATCTCCTGGGCCTCGGCAGTAGATGCCGCGCGGTTTCCAACAGTGTTTATCTCCCAGTGTTTCCACACATACACACACACACACACACATATATTCTTTTATATTGTCACTAATCGAAGCAGAACATACATACAGAGCTATTAAATACGTACTTCAATGACTAACGACCCTTAGATACGACTATACGACCCCCTGGGCGTGATGGCATTCGAGTCAAAGTTCAGACAATCGTATCTAAGGGCCCCAGGTACACCCAGTCTCCCTCTCCACGTCAGATATGAGCTGCAGTTCGCCGTGAGTGACCGGACGTGGCAGCAGGCGGGCGTGGAGGCCAACATGACTGTCCTGGTCAGGTACCTCAGCCCTGAGGCCCTTGGGAACGCCGCCCACATCGCCCTGACTCCCTCCACCCCCGAGGACCTGGCTAAGGGCTGGACCCCGACGGTAAGGACCTTGGATGGTGTAATATTAAGAAATACTTTGGACTGAGTAGCAAAGAATGGATATTCTCTCTCTCTCTCGCTGTATGAAGACACAGTAACATTATTCGCAATTCATAGTTCATTACGCACATCAGTGAACAACAACCCAGTACGCAACTAATGCAATGTACACTGTGACGCCCAGGGTGGTGGAGGGGTGCTGGGTACACTGACCCAGGTGGTGTTGGAGGTAGTCGAGGGAGGACCGGACTACACTGTGGAGGTGGTCAGCGTGTATGGGGAACCCCTCCAACAACATTCCTCCGCCATCGCCACCACCACTTCCTCCAACGACGTGGAGGTCTCTACCCGGACGACGACCAGCATTTGGCTCAGCGTCAGGGAAGCCGATGGGGTCTTCATGGACCCCATCAAACTACAAGGTCTTCTGGCCCTTCACATTGGTCAGGTCAGTAACGTCCAGGACCTTATAATGTTACAACAGCGAACATGAACGTCAATAATACATAAGACATTGCCATTTCAAGTAAAATGCTAAGTATGAAAAAAACTTTTAACCAATGTACATATGGTTAACATCAAGTTGAATACGTCACTCCATATATAATAATCATTTACAACTGATTAAATGGGATTCAAGAGGTAATCATACCAATTAGAGGCCATGAATTACAGTGAAAGGCAGTCTACTCGAATATGGCCATTTAGAGAGAGGTCATTCATAACACTGAACAGCTATTTATAGCACTTTAACGTCATCCTAATTGCTTAAGGGTCAATTATAGCTCTGGAAGGCCTTTCATATCCCTGACAGGCCATCAATGGCACTCAAGGGCCATTTAGATTAATATTTCAGGGTCTGTATCAACTATGTCGTCATTGTCGTTAAGTGAACGCTAACTACCTCGTTCGTGGCCTTCCCTGGGTAGTTAGAGGCGGCGACGGGCCTGATGGTGGCCATCCGGCAGCAGGAGGAGGAGGGCCCTGAGACCCTCCTACAGGAGCAGGAGGTTCCAGCGAGGGCCCCGAGCGAGGGGCCAGCACGGAGGCCGGGGCCATTCCATCTCGCTGACCTAGAGGCCAAAGGTCGCGACCTTGACCCTTCCTCGGCGACCTCCCTGGCTTCCACTTCACTCTCCCTACAGGTGAGAGGGCTAGGAGAGGGATCAGCCCCTACAGGTGAGAGGGAACAGGCCCTACAGGTGAGAGAGATGGGAGAGGAAACAGCCCCTACGGTGAGAGGGCTGGGAGGGGGAACAGCCCCTACAGGTGAGCGTGCTGGGAGAGGGATCAGCCCCTACAGGTGAGAGGGAACAGGCCCTACAGGTGAGAGAGATGGGAGAGGAAACAGCCACTACAGGTGAGAGGGCTGGGAGAGGGAACAGCCCTTACAGGTGAGAGGGCTGGGAGAGGGAACAGCCTTTACAGGTGAGAGGGCTGGGAGAGGGAACAGCCCCTACAGGTGAGAGGGCTGGGAGAGGGAACAGCCCCTACAGGTGAGAGAGCTGGGATGGAATGGGTAGAAAAGACAGCAAATATCTATGTGGACGTGGCGTTATACACACACAGAAACGCACACGTGTGTATACAATGCATGTACGTTTTTATCAAATACACCATAAAGTAAACACACACACACACAGAGTGACCTGAGCTGCCCTCTTACAGGTTGTGGACACGAACTCTACGGCTCTGGTGACGCCACGCCTAACCCACGCCCGCGATTGCCACGCCCACGCCCACGATCCCTACACTTGCACGCCCAACACCTGCCTCAACGGCGGCCGCTGCGTCAGGTCCCACAACGGCAACAGGTAACAGATTCCAACAGAAACTGGAAAGCTATATTAGTACGACTGTTGAACGAAGATTTTAAACAGATCATCAGAGTACACGCTTGTGTGGTGTGTGTGTGTGTAGTCCCATATGAAATGTGTATAGCCGCTTTATATGTATATATAGTCCATATAAATGTGTGTATATTGCCTGAAACGGGTGTATATAACCCCTGGAGGTATGCAGGGCCCTCAGCAGATGTTTATGGCTCTATACAGGTGTACGGGTCCTTCTTTTGACATTATGTATCATACAATGTGCCCACTACAGGTGTGTCCCCCCCCCTCCTTACCTGCAGGTGTGTGTGCCCCGGGGGGTCGTGGGGCCCCCGGTGTAAGGTCCTGGGCCGCTCCTTCCGCGGGGAGGGGTGGGTGTGGCTGCCGCCCCTCCCCCCGTGCCTCCCCACCACCGTATCCTTCGAAGTCCTCACCTCGCGTCCTCAAGCCCTCCTCCTCTACTCCGGGCCCCTGGCGTCCTCCGCGGGACCCCGCGCCAGCCGCCAGGGGCCCCCGAGGACCCCGGCCACGCCCCTCTTGGCCTTGCAGCTGTCTGGTGGACGACCGCAGGTCCTGCTCGAGGGTCCGGGAGGACCCGTGCGACTCGAGGTGAATGCGACTGTGAACGACGGCGAGTGGCACGCCCTCCACCTGCGCCTCGACCCCCAGGTGAGTCACGCAGCCCCGTGACCCCCTTGTATGGGGTCCCTGCAGTAGCCTTAAGGCTGGACTCAACGCAGGAGCAGGGTAAGGTGGGGTCCTCTAGGGGGATAGAAGGGGTTCTCGACGACAAAGCTGTACTCCTCCCCGTCTACTGACATCGTCGAAGTCGACTGACGTCGTGGTGTCGTCTGCAGGGCGTGGGCATGATGGTGGACCTGTGTGGGCGCGGGTGGGACCAGGACGACTTTGATGACGCGCACTGCGTGGCGCGGGCGGCATGGACGCGTCCTCGGGGGCCAGGGGCGTTGGTGGGCGGGTGGCCTCTACAGGTGGGCGGACTGGCTCACACGCCCCCACGCCCAGAGACCCAGGGCTGGAGTGCCACGCCCACGGCACGTCCGCTGAAGGGCTGCCTCTCCCATCTCCGCGTCAATGGTCAGGTAAGGGCAGTAGGCGTGTGGGGGCGTGGGTAGGGCACCGGGCGTGGGCGGGGCAGGGGGGGGGGCGCGGGGAAGGAGCGCCCCAGACTGACCATCTTGCAGCTTTGTTGCAGCTGCTGGACCTGGGGGAGGCGCCCTACCACCGCGGCACCACCCCAGGATGCCCACCCCAGGACGCCGCCTGCTCGGGCGGCTGCGGTCACCGGGGGGCGTGCCTGGGCGGCCTGCACCGTCCACGGTGCCAGTGCCAGGCTGGATGGGCGGGCCCGGGATGCGGCACGCCCACGCCGCCCGTCACGCTGGGTTCGTCCTCCTTCATGAAGATGGCGCTGTCGTTCACCCCGTCGCCAAGGGCGGTGATGGCGCAGGTGCGCGTCCGGGCGTCGGGGCCTCGCCATGGCCTTCTGCTGCGCCTTGCTCAGCGGCAGAACAACGCCGCCCTCTCCCTCCACGTAAGTCGGTGTCTGTACCGCCTGCTGTACTCGTAACAACTTCCTGTACCTGCACCACCAGCAGCTGTAATTATCACTGCCTCATTGGCAATTAGTAATTAGAGAGTAAAGACTAATTTCCCGTGATTCTGTCCGAGCACAACGACCGTATAGCTCTATTATACACAAGGTTTACCCGGGTAATGACCCTCCCATCCCCCCCTCTCCCCATGCCCTCAGCTACGTGCGGGAGTGGCGTGCGTGTCGGTGTCTGGTGTGGGTTGGGTGACGCGGGAGGCGTGCGTGGAGGGCCAGCCCCTGGGTGACGGGGCGTGGCATACCGTCACGGCCGAGCGTCACGGCGACAACCTGGTCATCAGCGTGGACGACGGAGATGACTGGCGGCGGAACGAGTCGTTGGCGACGCTGGAGGGTCGTGGGGGGAGTGGCGGCGGGGGCGCGCGATCCCCGCCCTCCACGCCCCTCCTCCAGGTGGACAAACACGACGGGGTGACTGTGGGCGGAGTGCCGGAGTTCCTGGCCCTCAGCCTGGTCACCGTCCACCACGACCTGCACCAGGGTGAGTAAGACCCCCCGTTCTGGTAGGTACGACCCTCCCCCCTCAAGACGGTAAGCACAACGACCAGGACCTCCGTCAGTGTACGACCCCAAACGACCTGACAACAGATATCTGACCTCTGTGTTGACATGAACAGAACATGGTCCAGTCTAGGGATAACATTATACCACCTTTCCTGTATTGTGATCCTTTCTATTGTGATCACGTGTGTCTGCATGTGTGTAAATTAGTATAAAATCTCATTTAGTCCACGTTCTACTATACTCTTAAAGATATCTTTTAACTTGAAAAAATATGCTTTAAGTTCTTTATTAAACGTGCAAATTCTGTTCTCTGACAACAAACACAGAAATATCTGTAGTATCAGAATATGGACTGCTTCACGTCCCACTGAAGTAAAGAGACAGGCAGGACACGCTGTCCAAATGACGGTGTTAGTTAAGAGGATAACATGGACGCACAATATGTGGGACTCGGAGGATGGTATGGACGCGCAGGAGTCGGTTTACATCTTAAGACCATTGTACGCACACACAATAACAAACACTTGTTCTGTGCGAGTTATGTCTTCACCGCACAAAGTATACACATTGCAACCCCTCCCTCCCTCCCACTCCCGACATTGTTAGCATGGCACATAAACTAGTTGTTTCCCCAGAGACTGTGCGGAGGAATTACAATAGTGCGCAGTTCGAGAAGTCGTGTGACCTCGGACGTTGGTAGAAATCTTAATGTTTCCTTCCGTCTTAGCATCTTACACACACTCACATTGTGTGCGATGTGAAATACAGCCATGATTCTGTCATTATAATGCAATTATATCTTTTCACGACAGACAGTATGTCGGTTATACTACGCTGTCGACAAACACGTGTCAATATGATCCTGATCTTTGACTCCAGGCTTATAACCACCTCCCTTCCTCCCCACTTAGTGTGTCTCGACGACCTGCGACTGTGCGGTCGGTCACTACCCCTGCCACCATCTGCCAACGGCACGACCTGGGGTCAGGTCACGACCCTGGCAGGCCTGGAGTCCGGGTGCTCAGTCCTTAACCCCTGTGCCAACACCACCTGCACCCCACCACTGACCTGCGCCACCAACACTTGGGGTCATCCCACCTGCAGGTCAGGACACCACTAGAAAGGTCAATCACCAGCTGTAAGTGATTCTAAGTCATGTAGGGTCAGACTAATCATTGAGATTTGGGGCCATACCATTAGATTCACACCTGTCATTATAAAGGAGATACACATGTCACTCTTGAATGCCACACCTGTCAACCGTCCCGCCCCGCGACAGGTGTGCGCCAGGACGGGAGTTGGTGGGCAACAAGTGCCAGGACGTGGACGAGTGCACGTGGCAGCCATGCCTACACGGGGGCACGTGCTTGGACCAGCGACCCGGCTACACGTGCATGTGCGGCCCGGGCCACACGGGAGACCACTGCCAGTGGACCAGGCTGGCCCCCCCGGACCACCCTCTCACCGGGCCACTAGCCATGGCCACTGTCACCTTATCTCTACTACTGCTGGGTCAGTCACTTGATTACTGTCATACACACATACAAACAAATATGTATACTCCAGTAAAGGTCAGGCGTTACGGTACAGCCTCCGTAACAACTCGCAACAACATTAGTAACGCTTAAGATGCTGTCCCATTCCTTTTTATGTGTTCAGAAATATATCAAATGTTTCTCTGAACCTAACTGTAAATTCTGTATGACCCCCTGGTATCATTAACTTTCAAAAAGCCATAACTGTGCCCCTTACTGTCCTAATCCTATCACTATACCATATCAAAACCTCTAATGACCTTACAGTTGTGTTTGGTGTAGTGATCTCCATCCGGCTCCACCGACTGCGTTCGCATCGTAACCTGAACCTCCAGGCCAGAGAAGAGGCTGGCACCATCACGGCCGTAGAACAAGAAACGGAGGCTGGAGGAGGGGCTTTGGAGGGACGAGGAGGCTTGGAGGGGGGAGGAGGAGGAGGAGGAGGAGGAGTGGGAGGCGTCCTGCAGGTGGAGGTATTGCAGGAGGGGACACGAAAAACGACCCCTCCCCCTCAAATGGAAGGAGAGGAACCATCTCAAGCTAGGGGAACGACCCATAAAAACATGATGGAACTCCTAAATATTTCTCACACGCAAAGAACAGGTTATTATCATATCAATATCTTCTAACATTAACAGCTGAAATACTAAACATTTACCTATAAGATAGGCAGGACTTCCAAAACCTTAGGAAATTCACAGTAAACAAATGCAGAGCGCTTGTGACGTCACAAATCCATGACGTCCTGACTCTGAGACTATATAACAAAATCTGTGAGGGCAGATAGTAATGAGGCAATTGATAGTTTTCCTTTAAAAAAAAAAAATGCTGGAGGTTGAATTAATAAGAAGAGGAAAATAAATCATTCGCCCTCATGGCTGGCAAGAAAATTCCAACCCAAATGTTACTGTTCACTAGTTAATGATAAATAATTCCATCTTAAATTGCTCTTAATGACATTTCAAAGTTAATTACCAGCTGATGTCAAGCCATCACCGGAGGCTGTGGGTAAGATCATCTCACCAAGTCGCAAGTTTCCTCCATTACTCTCGCCGTCTTCCGGACAATATTTCCTTTATCTTCATTGTTACCTTCGCCATCGCGAAACTAATAACTTGTCATGTAAGTCTCTTCATAAGTGATACAGTGTTTGAGAGAATTCACGTGAAAATTAGTACTTTTCGTGTTCGAGGAGCCGCGTGCACCCAACCCGCTGGTTATCAGCACACTGAAGCAGACGACAAATTTTGGCGCCAAATGTGACGTCATAATGTAGACATTTTTGAATTAACAGAATTAGCAGATAACAGATATCATTTCAAATACTATCATGTGAATGATTATATATAAACCAATAAAAGAGTGATATTTTTATATATGCATATACATGAAGCGTAGAGATTAAAGTTATTTTGGTTGCCTACACAGTATACAACTGCCGCTGCCATTGGCCAATCTTCAGACTCCAGTGTTGTCTCTGACACAGTGAAATAGGATTTAGACTGACTTGATTTACATTTAATACATTCTTGTCCCTACTTAAAAACACGATAAATCAAATGCCATTATCTAGGATTGATTAATAATGGAAAATACTTGGTATATCAAATAAAGCAATAATATATATAGCTGAAGATCATCTTACCGTCAGAGAAAGTCGACTGCCAAGCCCCTGGTGACGCCATCACGACCCGGTCAGCCCAGATCAGAGGTCTTGCCCCTCCACACTCAGCCTCGCAAGAGGATGACCTCGGCTGCGCCAGCGCCCAAGGGTCACACGGGTCACCACTTCCCATGGCCTCCACCACATCAGGTCACAGAGATATGTGTGTGTGTGTGTGTGTGTGTTTGTAGCTCTAAGATTCTACACATATTGTGTCAGTTGACTGCCACATAGTTTTCATCCAATATTACCAGTATCCTGACAGCGTGTCGTGTCTCCTGCAGGAGCGGTGAAAGAGAGGGAACCCCGGGGCAAGCCCCTCCGGCCTGGGGGGATCCTAGAGGTCATTGACCTCCTCCGGAACCTACCTGTAGGCGGATGTGCCCCTAGAACTCCCACACCTGTAGGACCCAGGACGTCTCAGCTTCCTCCCACGACCCCGCCAGCAGCAACTACTGACGGAGTCGCCAGGGCGTGTCCCTCACCCTCGAGCACCAGTGTGGGGGACGTAGCTGACTCTCCTGCCGCTGTCATAGGTACCCAAGGAGCTACGGTGGTCCCCTTCCACACCTGCTGACCACACATACCTCCCTGAATTGCTTCCAGAGGCCTTCCAGAAAGAGTTCACAGGTCAACTGAGACTATACATAAGGTTCATGTCCAGCCCACAGTCAGATCTGTGTCATGTGTTGAGGAAGGCGGGCGATGTCGGTCTCTGGTCCCTCTGTGGGTGGGCCGGACACAGACCATCATTTGTTCCTTACAATTATTCATCGTGAAAGGAACGAATTAAAGGAAAATTTTTGGTCTGAATAAAAGATGACCTTGATATACATATATTGTAAATGAATTGATATTTGATTTATGTGTTATGCAACTGTGGAGAGAGAGAGAGAGAGAGAGAGAGAGAGAGAGAGAGAGAGAGAGAGAGAGGATCAATATGAAGTTTGAAGTCTTTTTTGAGATACATGAAGAAAAAATAATCTTGCAGTTGGAAGTCTAGTGGTTAGTGAGTCAAAAACATGAAATTTGAGATCACTGAACGAGATTAACAATAGCTGTAGATATTTCTTACATTTGTATGGCTTCTATATTTAATGTTATCATTGTTATGAAAGATATTACTACTTGTCGTACTTGTAATGAGTGTTTCATTAAGTCCTTTCTATAAAGCAAGTGGGTTCATATATATATATATATATATATATATATATATATATATATATATATATATATATATATATATATAT
>JAYMFT010122131.1:0-13234 GCA_038088735.1 Panulirus argus | reverse complement strand
CTCCTCTGAATCATCATTAGTCCCGAAACCAGCTACAGCACAAAGAGGAAAGAGCGCGAAGAGAAGAAAGCATGCAGTACGTGGTCACGGGAGTGAAAAGCTACGCTGTGTCAGGTCTGCCTTATCGCCGGCACCCGTCACCACCGCCACTCCAATCAGGGACCCCGCTACTGCAACCACCACCACAGATATGTCTATTTCCACCGCTGCCACAGCCTCCTCATCACACAAAGAGAAGAAACAGAATGGAATGCACAGCAGAGAAGTTTAAGAGTACACTGGGCAAGTATCTACAAAGTGTACCAGACCAGCCTGGCAGTGGGGGATATGTAGGTCTGAGGACTGTAGCTTCTAACAGCTTGGGAGACTAACAACCAAGTCTTGCAGCCTGGGCCCAACCATGGCTGTGGGGGTGAAGACCACCGAAGAACTCACCAGGATTGCATCAAGTATAGTCATGCAGAATGTACAAAAAATGATAAGTTGGTCAATAAAATATACAATACTAGAGTATGGAGCAGAAGGAAGTTAGAGAAGTAAACCATAAAAGAGATGAACATACGAAGTAAGATAATTTATTAGGGCTAGTATCATTCTGAATGAAGATGTTTGAGGAATGACTGGGAACTGATTGGATGCAACATAAACATTCAGCATATGGAGGGTGTGAGTGCAAAGAGAGAAAATAAAAAGCATTTTAAAACTTCGAAACCTATGTTTCACTTAAACAATCTAGGCACTGGATATGGACATGTATGAGATATTGTTGAAGGCTATATGTACCTGATCCCATGGAATTGGGAATGGAATACTCATTACAAACAGAAAGAGAGATAGGGTTTATACTGTTAGTTGACCCAGATATGTATGGATATCAATGAAATAAAAGGTAGATGTACTTACTGTAGGACACTGTTATGATTATCGAGACCTGGCTAGCATAAGTCAAGAATAACTTGAAGGATGACAGGCAACATAACAGCAACAACAACAAATATGCACACTCTGTTTGTAAAAATTAGTGGTGGCTGTGCACAATGAAACTGTCAATACTAAAACTAACCCAAAGTAGTGTGTGGTACTGTTAATGGCGAGGAAGCCTGAACTTTATGAGCTGAACCTTAGACAGTACTTTGATCTCATCAGTAGACAATGTATTATATTTTTTTCCTTTTTCTTTTCTTGTCAATTTGAATTATTTCCAGCAGAGCTCATTCTCCAAGTCTTTCTAATACAGTAATCTCTCAATTAAATGGACTAATGGGGGGGAGAGTGTGTTCGTTAATGCCGGAAGTCCATTAAATCGAATGTAACCATTTTTTGATACAATATACAACGTACTACCGTACATTGTATATTATATCAAAAAATGGTTACAATATACAGTTCACACACTTTCTTTTAACTCCTCTATCCCTTGATGCCATTTTGAACTGTAAGGATTGCAAAATTATTTAATAAACAACGTCACAATTCTCTGTATACAACCTGACTGCACTACAGCTTGAGGCAGACTGAGACCGAAACAGAGTGAGTAGGCCCCACACTACTAAAAAACAAGTGCAATATGAAATGAGCATGGTGTGGCATTTGAGATTATTTATTTTCTCTATTTTTCAATTATTAATAATCAATGTATTATTATTTACCCAGTCCAGTGAATCCTAAATCCGTTATATTGGGGTCCGTTAAATCAGGGGATTACTGTATATGAACAACACTGGGCATTCTTTATGAGAAAATTCTCAACAAAATATGTTTAAACATTTTGCCTATATGATAAAGGTAAGAAATAACACTAAAACTGATGATAACCTCCACAATCAGAACATACTGGCTAGTTCAAGGTTGGAGGGATCATTATGATAATCTTAAAGACACAATGTTGAGTTTCAATGCCTACTCTGCCTAAATACAGACAAGAACTTTCCTGCACCTCAGTAGAGTGTATCTTTATCTTCAAAACATAAAATCGTTACATTTGGTCTTTATTACCTCTTCTCTTTGTTTTTCCTCCTCCTCTCTCCTCCTTGCTTCTTCTTCACGGATACGGTCAGCTTCTTCTATAGCTTTTTTAAGACGTTCCTCCTCCGCTTTCTTCTGCTCTTCTAACATCCTTAAGAATTCTTCTTCCTCCCTTCTTTCACGTTCTTCCTCTTCGAGCTACAATGACAAGAAAAAACGCAAGTCATAAGTCACGGTGCAATGCTCCTCTGGTAAGAAAGTATCAAGATCATGGCTCAAAAAATATTCATATCTCTCCTGATCTAAATGAAACATATTCAAATATCCCTTGAAAACATTTACCACCTTTTAAATCCATAACCTATGCTCAATGCATAGCCTTAAAATTGAGGAGTGAAACTCAATGCATAAATTTCCATCTAGAGGCATCGCTCAGCTCTCATAAATATACATTTGGGGACATTAAAGGGTAAATGTGGGAGAAAAGTATGAAGATGAAACTGAGGAAACATGCACAGTATTAACTAAACAATACAAATCAATTTTCAATTCAAAAATATTAACTGAAAAATACAAATCAATTTTCAATTCAAAATTCAAGGACAAATTAGATGATGAATCTTTTAACCAACATGATGCCAATTCAGTCTTAGATACTGAGAAATCAGGAAATGATATAAGGAGAGCAATCTATGAGCTTAGAATGAGCTCAGATCCAAGTCCAGATGGAGTTTTTTAAAGATGACAAAAACAGCAATAGCAAAACCAGTGATTTAGTTGATGAGTCAAAAGAGTAATACAGTACTGTATTCCTAAAATAACATTTGAAACACAGATACATAAAGGAGGATCTAAGTTAAAAACTAAACTATAATCTAGTTAGCTTAGATTTGCATCTTTGAAATAATGATCAAAGATTAAGAAAAAAAAATAGTTGAAAGATTGATAAAAGGATACATTTTAGAAATCTAGGACACCCGATCAAGATCAGCTATGTAAATGAAGGCAAATACTGATTTGTATAAAGAAAAAGTATGCAAACCCAAGTAAGTGCTTATCACAATAACATATGAAACTGTGAAGCATGGAAAGGAGAATGGACACTGTTTCTGTCGAGTTTGCTAAGGTAAATTCTCTTGTACTGGAAGGAGGTGAAAAGGAAAGAGGTGATGTAAGAGTTGAAATGTAAATGTATTAGTAAACTTTAGGGACAATAAGATGATGTTTTGGAAGGATGATAAATAATGTGCAACAGACAAGAGAACAAATGGGAACATCAGTGAAGAGGGTAAAAGGGGAAGCAAAAACAGGCATTGATGAAGTAAGGAGGAGATGGAGTGAGTATTTTGAAAAACTGTTAAATGTGTTTGAAGATATTGTGGCAGAAGTAGGATGTTTGGGTAGAATGGTATGCAAAGTGAGATAGTAAAAGAGAGTGGCTTGGTGAAGAAAGAAGAGGTGGTGAACGACTTGCAGAAGATGAAATGTGGCAAGGCGGCTGGAGTGGATGGTATTGTTGACTTCATTAAGAAAGGAGGTAACTGTGTTGGTGACTGGTTGGTTGGTAAGGATTTTCAGTGTATGTACAGATCATGGTTAGGTGCCTGAGGACTGTTGTAATGCATGTATAGTGCCACTGTATAAAGGCAAGGGGGATAAAGGTGAGTGTTCCAACTAGCAGTTTAAGTTTTTTGAGCATGCCTGGTAAGCTGTATGGGAGGGTACTGATTGAGAAGGTGAAGGCAAGTACAAAGAATCAGACCAGAGAAGAGTAGTGTGGTTTCAAGAGGTGGTAGATGATGTGTAGATCAAGTGTATGTTTTAAGGAATGTGTGCAAGAAATACTTAGAGAAACAGATAGATTTGTCTATGACATTTATGAATCTGGAGAAAGCACAAGGTTAGGTTGATGGAAATGCCTTGTGGAAGGTCATGAGAATATATGGTGTGGTAAGTAAGATACTAGAAGCAGTGAAGGAAAGTTTTTATCATGGACTGTGTACAAATAGGAAGAGAAGAGTGAATGGTTCCAAGTGAAGGTTGGTCTATGGCAGGGGTGTATGATGTCACCATGGTTGTCCAATTATAATGTATATGGATGGGGTGGTTAAGGAGTTAAATGTAAAAACCTTGAAGAGTGGGGTATGCAGTCTGTGGGGGAAGAGAGGGCCTGGGAAGCGAGTCAGTTGTTGTTTGTTGATGATACAGCACTGGTGGCAGATTTGAGTGAGAAACTGCAGAAGTTGGTGACTGAGTTTGGAAGTGTGTGTGTGTGAATGGACAATGGCAGATTCGAGTGAGAATCTGTAGAAGTTGGTGACTGTGTTTGGAAGTGTGTGTAAGAAAGGAGAAAGTCGAGAGTGAATGTTAATAAAAGCAAGGTTATTAGTTTCAGCAGGGTTGACAGACAAGTTAGTTGGGGTGTAAGTTTGAATGGAGAAAAATTGGAGGAAGTGAAGTGTTTTAGAGATCTAGAAGAGGAATTGGCAGCAAATGGAACCATGGAAGCAGAAGCGAGTCATTGGGTGTGGGAGGGGTTGAAGGTTCTATGAGAGCTGAAAAATATGTTTATAAGAGAGAATGTTATCTGGGAGGGCAAAAACGGGTATGTTTGAAGGAATAGTAGTCCCAACAATACGGATGTGAGGCATTGACATTGCACACAGGAGGGTGAATGTGTTGGAAAAGAAATTTTTGAGGACAATATATAAGGAGTAGGTAATGAAAGGGTAATAGAGATGTGTGGTAATAAAAAGAGTGCAGTTGAGAGAGCAGAAGAGTGTGTGCTGAAATGGTTTGGACATATGGAGACATATATGTCAGAAGTAGAGGGAACAAGGAGAAAGGGGAGTTTAAATTGGAGATGGAAGGATGGAGTGAGAAAGATTTTGAGCAATCAGGGCCTGAAAAAGATTTTGAGCAACTGGGGGGCCTGAAAATGTACGAGTGTGAAAGGTGTGCATAAGATAGTGTGAACTGGGTGATGTGGTATACAAGGGCTGACATGCTGTCAATGGACTGAACCATAGCATGTGAGACATCTGGGGTAAACCATGGAAAGTTCTCTGAGGCCTGGATGTGGATAGGGAGCTGTGGTTCTAGTGCATTACACATGACAACTTGAGAATGGATGTAAGCAAATGTGGCCTTTCTTTGTCTGTTCCAAGAACTATCTGGCGAAAATAGGAAAAGGCAATCAAGTATGAAAGAAAGAAAAGAAATTTGTGCAAATAAATTTTGGCAAATAAATTTTGGAGCAAGGAAGAATACACTTGTGGTATCATATAGCAGCCCAAAAGAGCAAAGAATAAAAAGTGGAACAAATGTAAAAGATTTGGATGTTTTCAGGTATGAGAAATGGATTTCAGAGAACATTTTGAGCAGATGACTTTAATAAGTCAAGTGATCAGTGGTATGATTCTGAGAACTTTCAGTGAAAGAGCTAGAAATCAATTGATGAGAATGTTTAATGTACATATGTCCAAGAAGAAAAACTGAATACTGCTATGTTGTATGGTCAAAGTTAAAACATATTGAAATAAGCAATTTAAAGAGAATTCAGAAGCACTTCATGAACTAAATCAAATGGATGGAACATATGAAGTACCATGAAAGGCTGAAAGAGATGTAACTATAGAGCAAACAAAGAAGAAAAGAAAGATATAAAAGGTATAAAATATTCATGAAGGTATAAAAGACAATGTGTTAAACATGAAAGACTCAACAAGGAAAATACATAGTTATATAGTCTAAAAGAATACAATGGAACATACCAAAATAAAATAATACAATAATATATGACTGACCAGGAAGCTAGGATGATTATTCAATATAATAGCAAGATAAATAATAAACATACATGGAACAACTACAGAAAGATTTCAAGGTACACTTGACATGTGGTTGAAATCCATCTGAGATGAATTAAGAATAAGTAATCATGTAATGCAGGTGGCATCTGAAAATAGCCTTAATCACCAAGCTAGATGTGCAGTAAGCATGTATGTGCCAAGCCTACCATCATGGCTAAATCTTGTCATACGTACTCATAGGTAGGTACGTACCTCTTGCAAATACATCTTCTTAGTCAGCCTTTCCTAACTCACCTTCTCTATTTCTCCAAACTATATCACACCCTACTTACTACCACACTTTTATTATACACTACAATTGCTTATGATCAAGCCTCCTCACGCCACATCCTGTCATCTAACATTTCATTTCCAACGCATCTACCTTCTGTACTTTTACATTTACAGCCCATGACTGATATCAGCTTCGTGATTCGAGTTGTACCTATCTATTCTGGCACTCTGTGGTCCGGCAACTCCCATGGTCTGGCATGTTTTGAATCTGCTGCCATTAGTTTTTGGATCTGCCATCAAGGCAGCCCTGTAAGCAGCACTAAGATGCCAAAATCTGTTTATACTGCAGCAAAGCTAATTAACAGTCCAATTAATTTTCTATATTCAGTTTTTTGCTGAAAATGAAAGCCAGAAAAGTTTAAAGTTTTGGAAAACTTTGAAAGGTGCTAGGAGTACAGAATTAGATTGTGCACTTATAAGGAGGTTTCAGCTCCAACGTAATGAAGGTGTAAGCACTTCTGGGAGGATGCTTATCGAGGAGGCCTAAGTTTTTCATGTAGAAGTAAAGTTAGACTATGACTGTGAATATTCACAAGGATGGTTACAAAAGTTTAAGGGGAGACACGGAATTTCAGTACATAGTGTGTGCAGTGAAAAGCATAGTGCTGACACAGAAGCTGCGACAAAGCCTGTGGATGAATTGCACAGTTACTGGTAGCAGAAAACTTAGCCCCAGAACAAGTGTACAATACTGACAAATCTGCACTGTATTGGCATCATATGCCACAAAAAGCCCTTGCCCAAGTTATTAAGGAGTCTCCATCTGAGGGTACTTCTGATTTAATATGATTTAACAATAAAAACCTTGTCTGGGAGCATTAATGGCTGTATTATTTCCTCTTTTTAAGCTTTGTCCTACCTCTGATAACACAGCAATATGAATGTGGAATGAGCTGGCAAGACTAGGGTATCAGGCATATGTTTACATAGAGCGGGGGGTTCCCTTAGGGGTCAATTTCTGTTTTTCAGCATTTTCTGTGGTTTGGCAATGGCCAGGTCCCAAGGCTGCTAGATTAAAGAGGTACAACAGTACTATTGTTATTATTATCATTATTATCCTTAGGGATGGAAAAGAAGGAATATCATCCACATAATTCCTGTAAGTCATATAAAATGACCAAGAAGGGGATGGGCAGGAAAGGAAATCCACCTCTCCTGTATTTTTACTTTCTACAGTATAAGAAGGAACAGAACAAGCCAAACAAGTAGTGTTCCTTCAAGGCTTTGACTGAAGTTTTTGAATTTGTATGATTGTAACCAAGACAAAGAAACAGGAAAGATAAATGCTGTGTTTGATGAATGATCCTGGTGTTTCTGTTATGATTACCATTTCCTATTTCTATTACTTATGCAGTCATTCTTGTTGCTACAAGAACAATACTTTTGCAACTAATGCAAGGATAATTTATTCTTCAAGGAATTTTTCTACTTAATTTCAGAGTTGTTCTTTCCCCTTAGCAGCTTAATATTCCATGGCTGAATCTTGTTTGATAGTTTATGAAACTCAATGAGGAACACCATTTATCTACTTCCACTTGGACATTGTCCCTATGCCCATGGGGTAAAAAAAAAACAAAAACAAAAAAAAAAGTAACTGTAACCTGATGTTGAGTAACTCACAACTAATGAGAAGAACATAACTGAAAATCCTATCATCTCTTGAAGTGAAGCTGGAAAACATATTTCATATCTAGTGAACTGATTTGTGAACCTATTATTACCCACAATATTAATCAACATGCAGAAGTCAAGCAATGAACTACTTCCAGATGATTTTCATCAGTTTGACTTTGTAACCGAGAAGAGAAGAATAGGGAAATACATAGTGTGTTTCAGGAAAAGAACCTGGATGTCCTAGCACTGAATGAAAAAAAGCTCAAGGGAATCTGAGTGCTAAGGGCTTGTTTGAATATGTAGGAGAGTGAAAGGCAAGCATGGGACAGGGTAAAATGGAACAAATGCGGTATACAGGGGGCAACGTGCAGACAATGGACTGAACCAGGGTAAATGAAGTAGCCAGGGGAAACCATGGAAAGGTCTGTGGGGCCTGGCTGTGCATAGGGAAATGGAGTTTCAGCACACTATACATGGTAGCTAGAGAATGGATGTGAGTGAATGAGACCTTATATTTGTCTGTTCCTGGCACTAACTCACTAACGTGGAAAACAATGAACAAGTACAAAAGAAAGAAATTGGCCTGGTGTTAACCAGATCAACATAATCATAAAGTTGCACAAGAATAATGAAAAGGGCAAAGCCTAAGAGTACTACCCACTCTCACAAAATAAGAAAGGCATAAAGCAATTCAGCAATCATCTCACTCAAATGCTTTACTTAATAAATCATCCATGCATGAATGTCACCCTCTGCCTAAATGAGGAAGACTGATTCCATAGGCTGAGATGCTGTCTGCAGTTGGGGTTAAATTAATGATTTTATGGTGTCAACATTATTACATCTACAATCTACAACCTCTTGACAGACAACGGTCCAATGATCATATCACTCAAGCAAACTTTGATAAAGGCAAATAGCTTTGATATTTTTGGAAAAAAAGGAAAAAAATTACCTTTCTCTGACGCTCTAATTCTTGTTCCCGTTCTTTTGCTTCTCTGGCAAGTCTTCGCTTCTCTGCCAGAGCTGCTTTGTATTCTTCTTCTGTTGCATACCCAGTCACAGGCTTCTCAGCAGCTTTCTGAGCCAAGGTCTTCTCTTGTTCACCATTCCTTTCATCCTCCCTTGGCTTCCCTGATGTCTCTACTGTGATAGACTCACTCATTTTTTCTTGAGACAAAACTTTATCAACAGATTCATCCTTATGATCTTCAGCTAAAGTTTCTTTAGGATGAGTTTGTGGCTTATCCTCAAACTCTATTTTTTCAGCTGCAGTTTGGGATGGTAGCTCTGCTGAAGGTTTAACTAGAGCTTCTGAACCTTCTGATGTAGTTTCAACTGGAGTGTCTATATCTTTTCCAGGTTGTTGTTGTTGGTCAACTGTTAAACCAGCCTCCATCAGCAGATCAGCACCAAAATATTCTACTCCTGATTTTATTTCAGTAATATTTTCAGTATCATTAATTCCTTCTACTTTACTTTTCAGTATCTTTGACTTTGTCTCTAAGGTTTTGTCCTCCTTTGATGGAGATGGCTTCTTCTCTTTAGTTCCTGGAAAAGGTTTGCTTTCTACAGCTGGGGACTGCAATGGAGTTGTTTTTGGAGTAAGTTTACTCCTTGGGGTTGTCTTACTTTTTTCCACAGCCTTCTTAGCAGCACTTTCAGCTTTAACTTGTGATGGAGTTTTCTTAGGGGTAGCAGGCTTGACTGGTGTACGAGCAGGAGTGGCAGGGGCACTCCTGTCAGATCCAGCACTCTGGGCTCGAGTTGGCTTTGATGTTGATGGAGTTGATCCAACTGACACTGAAACATTAAAAATTTCATAAATACGACTAGATTATAAATAATGATTACTAAAAATTTCAGCAAGTACAGTATACAATCTTGTCTGAACATCAAAAGTCCAAATACATCCAAAAGTCAAAAGATCAATGAAGTGTTGGCATATATCTCAAACTGAAGCTATGTGCCTTCTTAACATATATAAGGGTGGAGTGATAAGAGAAGTGAAATCAAAACTAGGGATAGAGGGTGCAGAGATGGAATGTGGTAGTGTATGGTGGCAAATGACAATCCTGTTTGTGAATGATACTGTGTAGTTTGCTGGCAGTGAAGAGGAGGGGGAGTTGCAAAATATTGCAAGTGTGTTTTATGATGTGTGTAAGCATAAGTGACTGAAGGTAAATGTGATTAAAAGTAAAGTAATGGTGTCTGAAAAGAAAAAGTGTGAAAGTAAAGATTCTGCAAAACCTTAAAGGGTGAAAGAAGAAAGTGTACTAAACTCTGGCCAAGGAGAGGTGAAAGAATTTAAGTACTTAGCAGCTATCGTGGGTAAGTTTGGTGATATGGCAGGAGAGATAAGGGAGAGAGCAGTTAGAGGTGTACATATGGAGGTGGAGAAAGCATTAAGGAATAGCATAGCCCTCCTGACCCTGACCTATGCAGCTGAAATATAGACATGGAATGAATCACAGAGGTCAAGAATCCAGGCCATGGAAATGAGATACTTGAGAGGAGCATGTGGTATGACTTGATGGAATGAAGAAAAAAATGAGGGGGTGTATAAGACATTTGGTACAACAGGGAATGCAGAGAGAATGAATTGTGGAGTGGTAGAAAGCATTTAACGTAATACTTTGAGGTGGTTTGGGCATATGGAAAGAATGTAAAGTGGGGACTTCACAGAGACAGTGTATGAGAGAAAGACCACCTGTGACATGAAGAAACAAAATGAAAGATTATTGGAGGGAGAGAAATGGTGGAAGAAGGCATGGAATGATATATGCAAGAGAGGCATGCAAGGACAGGGAGAAGTGGAGACTCTTTTGCTGTAGCAATCCCCTTGATGGGATTTCCCAGGGGGAACAGGCATCAGAGGTAAAGATAGACAGACATAGTGCGAGCACTTAAATTACTCACACTTTTTATTATAACATGAGCCACTGCGATACAACGCAAGCCCAGTTGGCTTTGTGCCATGGGTGCTGATGCTGTGCATGCCGCTCTACCCACCACATTAGTTCTCTGCTAGCATTAAGAATGTGAGGACACATCATTTGCTACTCAAACACTTGAACCAGTCACCATTATGCCTAAGCATTTAGTAAGTACAAGAGAACCTGCCAAGAGGGTAAGGAACACTTTTACCTTAAGGAAAAAGTTCAAGATAGTGAACGAACTCGAGTGATGTCCAGCTTTTTAGCAGTTGCTTGCCATTATGGCATTAATGGGAGCAGCATCTGCACCATAAAGAAAAACTAATCTATCAGGAAAGCCTTTTCTCAGCCATATTTTGAATATAGCAATCTCATGATGCTGACATATGTGAAGAAGGAGGATGCCTTGAAAATCTGAATGCAAGTATGTTGGCAAACAGTTTTCTATGACAGAGCAAATGATCAGACATAAAGCCATTAAGATTTAAAAGGAGTTAATGAATAAAGAAAGAAAGCTAGTAAGTGAAAGTAAGTTTACCGCTAACCAGGACTGGTTTTCTACTTTTGTCAGACGTATCAGCCTGAAAAATGAACTTCTGTCAGGTGAGACTACAACAGTTGAAGTAGAGACTGCAGAGAACATGAAAGTGGATCTCCAGATCAGGTATGGGCCTGTTATGAGACCAAACTTTACTGGAAAAAGATGCTGAAGAAAACATACTTGATGAAGGCTGAGGTAAAGGCTCCAGGTTTTAAAGACTAGCAAAGAATGTATCACACATTGGTTGGAGAAAACTATTTCAAGACCAAACACCTCTAAGGGTGCAACATTAAGTTTTGGTAAAACATATTTCTGCAATGGAGATATAAAGACATGTTGGTTATTTTTTTCTGATATTCATATTATCAATCTTTTACATTTGATAATGTAATGAATGATAAGGATAATATATATAGTTCAGTTACTAGAACACCTATCTACGCAGGTCGGGGTTGATATATTCTGAAATGTTACATGCGACTAATGATATCTTGGGGGATGGGTATGTCTATCCTCACCCACCACCATGCAGTACCCATCACAAGTGTGTGATGCCATATGGATACAATTTATCAGTATATCCATGATTACCATCTTACAGGAAAGGGAGACACCTGTTACCCCTCCTGATATATAGCTTGCATAATAATGTAGCATTCATGGGCTATGGTTGGAGTGTCTTGATTTGTTCTGATGCTTTATTGCTATCTAATAGTTGAATCATGAGACCAAGTTCATTATCAACCAAATTCATGAGACATTCTATTGCTGGTTATAAACCATATCAGAGCCAACAAGAGAGGATTTTATAGCCAACAAGTGAGGATTTTATGTTTCTCAAGCCATTCTCATGAGACATTCTATTGCTGGTTATAAACCATATCAGAGCCAACAAGAGAGGATTTTATAGCTAACAAGTGAGGATTTTATGTTTCTCAAGCCATTCATCATGGAAACCTCACATGTAACATGGGGAGCCATTATCACCCTTCACAATGTGGGTCACAGCATTTATTAAATTGCCTGGCAGGTCAGTGTCCAACACAATACCATCTCCCTATGTATCCAGCGATACTGCATGATCTAGGATACAGCTGATCAGCAACGAAGTAGCCAATATCAGATCTGATATCAAGATTAACCCATTTAATATATCTAGGTTTGCTTTCATTCTTCATGTTTTGCATGTGTGTTGTTAGCTTTCAATTATTAGTTTAGTGAATTATATCTAGAACTTCATCTGATGCCTAAATCATTAGAATACTTACATATCTGTTTCCCATATATCAATGTTTTATGTTGACACATAGATATGTAATACCACTCATGCTGTTCACCATAGAATCTAGCAGTGTCTTTTGCATGTGTATCTTATCTATCCCTGTCATTTTCATGGCCATAATTAATAGAAGACAGGATTACACTACAAATAAAATTCTTATAAAACCCTCTTATATTTGAGACTGTTTTACTGTCATTAAAAAAGCCTCCTTGCTGGGTTGAGTGATAAGACAAGATTTGGGGACAAAAACTGACTCACTTCCCACGCCCTTTCATCTCCAACAGACTGCAAACTCGCCCCTCTCTCCAAAACTCTTGCATTAACCTCCCTAACCACCCCATCCATATACAAAGTAAACAACCATGGGGACATCACAGACCCCTGACACACACCGACCTTAACTGGGAACCAGTCACTCTCTTCTCTCCCTACTCGTACACATGCCATACACCTTTGATAAAAACTTCTCACTGCTTCTAGCAGTTTACCTCCCACAAAGCCTCTTTGTCAACCCTATCGTATGACTTCTCCAGATCCATAAATGCTACATACAAATCCATCTATTTATCTGAGTATTTCTCACATATATTCTTCAAAGCAAACACTTGATCCACGCAGCCTCTACCACTCCTAAAACCACACTGCTCCTCCCCAATCTGATGCCCAGTACATGTCTTCACTCTCTCAATCAATACCCTCCCATACAATTTCCCAGGAATACTCAACAAACTTATACCTCTATAGTTTGAAC
>JAYMFT010122130.1:0-27312 GCA_038088735.1 Panulirus argus | reverse complement strand
GCGAATATGTAAAAAAAAAGAAGAAAAAAAAAATATATATATATATTGTTTCCTGATGATAGCGAGGGTGCATCATTTTATATTTTTGGCACTGTTATCGATTTCATCTCGTAAACAAAGGAACGAAGAGAAACAACTTTCACATTTGTCAAATCAGAGGATCAAATCGTATATGTAATTATCTTATAATACCTTGATTTACGTTTCTCTCGCTTCTAAACTATTTGATACTTCCTTAGCCATATAGAGTTTGCAATATTGTTGATGTCAGTTACATGTTGTATCATAAATGAATGTCACACATGCACACAGACAGACAGACAGACAGACACACACACACAAACACACACACACACGAGCGCGCGCGCACATTCTTTAAAGTCTTTGGGTTTCCATGGCAAAGCTTGTAGTCTTACGTCCTCCAGTAGTATGGTAATTAGCTTAATGGCGTTCTCCCTGGTTAAGGTGAATAATATTCTTAATGAGATTCAGGGCCGGGATGACGCTTAGTCTAGATTACGTGGTTTAAAGTTTTTTTTTTCTTTTTTTACCATGTCCTTCTCTCGCGAGCTTAAAATTCCTGGTAGTTTATTTGAATATTTCTGGGAAATGATTGTTGAGCGTGATTATGTATCCTTAGAAACAATTAAAGGCATAACCAAGCAATGCCAGAGTGAATCATATTAGTCTTATATTTCAGCGGTTAGCTTCGCTAATCTTACCGACGCATCATTCGCGGGCCGTCCGGGGGCGAGCGCATAGGTTCGAATCCTGGTTGCGGCAGTCTCTGCGCAGTTAACCCAGCTTTTCATCCTTCCCAAGGATTTGGTCGGTAAACGGGTACCTGGCTTAGGATAGCTCAAGAGAAGAGAGGAGGAATGGTTAGGAAATGTCTTAGGTGTAAAGTCAGAGATTGGTAGGAGGGCACGAACTAAAGAAGCGGTAGCACTACTACTAACACTATCAGTAAGACCTTAATAAGAAGTAGACCAATCATTCAACAATTGTGAGTGTTTACGCTGTCAATTGTAAGGCATGTAAAGACATATACATTGGCCAGACCGGAAAAACTGTAACAGAGAGGTGCTACTGGCACAAGCAATCAGTACGCTGGGGTGACCACAATAATGCGATCGCAAAACACTGTGTCATGAAAACGATCACCCAGTAGACCTTAATAACTCAGTTATTCTTTATCCATCTGAAGATTACGCAACTCGTAATATCATTGAAGCCATCTTGATGGCTAATACTAAGAGCTTTAATTTCTCCCCAGGTAACTTCAAAGCCCATCCTATCATCAACCAAATCATTATGAGTGATTTGAAAAAAAAAAACGAAAATATAAAAAAAGTGGGCCTGGACACACCCAGCCACCCAGGTCAACTCCCCCACCCCACCAAACCCTCCTTAATCACTCTTCTCTCTCCTTTCAGCGGTCACTGTGGGTCAGGCCAGTGTGGTGTCTATGAAGGTAGAGGGTGGACGTTGCCTTTGGTGTGATGCGAGATTTAAATAACTTTATTAAGATTTGGCACCGGATGAGGTGGATTGTCTCCACGAAACATGTCGTGCCACATGTATAGATAAACTACAATTTAAGTAAAACTCTAAGAACTCCTACTGAAGTGCGATTTCACCTTCATACATACATACATACACACACACACACACACATATATATATATATATATATATATATATATATATATATATATAGTATATTGCCGGAGGGATGTCGGGCACCGCCTGCAAGAAGTTACACAACGTGAGAAAAGTCACCTTTGGCGAAGCTGCATCATTGGGGGAACAGTCTCTCCAAAGAACTTATCATTTCAAAGGGTTTACATTTCCCTGCTACTGGAAATAGAACAGCCTTGGGCTGCAGGAGCCAACATATTTTCAGCTTCCCTAAGAGCGGCCGTTAAGTCATCATTTTCTTCACATAGAAAGAAAAATGTGTGGTGCGCTTTGTGA
The DNA here is from genome assembly GCA_038088735.1 of Panulirus argus. Classification (NCBI taxonomy): domain Eukaryota; kingdom Metazoa; phylum Arthropoda; class Malacostraca; order Decapoda; family Palinuridae; genus Panulirus; species Panulirus argus. The sequence goes on along the minus strand of JAYMFT010122130.1, from coordinate 25,335 downwards.
AATTTTATACATTTCAAACCCGAAATTCAATACTGCAGTTTTATAATAATGTGGCCTCTATAAGATTGAAAGTACGATAAAATATCTTTATTGGGATCTTATTTAATTTGTCTACTGAAACTTACTGAGAATTTTTCTATATTCCACACACGAAATCTAATATTGTAATTTCATAGCACATACGATCTCTACAAAGCTGTTAACAAGTTCTAATTCATATAATGGCATATTAGTAAAGGCAAAAGTGAAAATAAAGGCACGAGTTGGAAATATCTTATGTAGATGAAAAGTGCTACTTGACATTACTATTGGCTTTCTAGGTCCATCTTTCTCCCATCGGTCCCTTCCTGTGTGTCTTGCACCACCAAAGTACTGCGTATACGCCACTTGGCATAAGTGAAAAGTCACCTCTAGTGCAGGCTTGTCAAAGAACTTCTCGCTCCAAACGACTCTACTACACTTTCCTGCCACAAAATTCTTGACCATCATACCATTTCCATCACATGTGCCCTTACTATCTTTCTTGCTTTACCTGGTATAATAGTTATTCCCTCAACTAAAGCTTCTGTCTGCCCTCGATCAGGGAATCATTTCCACTACACGTCATAAAATGAATAGCCTCTCTCATCTACTTTGCCTGGCCTCATGCGGTGAAACATTTGACTCCTCTTGACATCACCGGCGGACGGCACAGACCCCTGCTCATATAATGACCTTCTAAGTATTGCCCTTATCGCCTTTATTTGACTCTGCTCCAGTTAACATGATGTGGATCACGTACATACAACCTCTCGTTTCACTTATACACAAGTCCTTAAACATGTCCAGTGTGTTTGAATTGGATATGGGTTTCCACATCAGTAAAACTTTTTTTTTTTTTACATTATTCTTTTTCACTGTGGACACTGACTCACTGAATGAAGCTAACGTGTCCAGTCACTCCTCCACTTACAAACAAAACTACTTAAATGCACACGGGCCAAAACATCTGGCCTCGTCATACCCCTAACCCTGAATAATTCATTCACTACATCTGTGTATCTCCTTCTTGGTCTATATCATCTCACTGTATCTTCAATTAAGCTCCTGTATATTCATACATACATCTAGACAGATATTTTCTCTAAGATAATACCTGTTATATACTTTGATTGACCATATTACATTAAGGCTTTCATATAAGAGTCCTGTTGATCATTGTTTTGACACCATTTATTTTGGTCACATCTTTATTCTTGTCCCTCGAAATCTACCTGTACAGATCAGCTCAGTCATCCACTTTTATAGAAATTCACAAGTGATCTCAGACACGTCTACAAGATTCTCACTTTTTAAATATTTATTCTTATGGACAAACTTATATATCATTTCATCAAAATAGCTTGTAATCCATCCTTATATTATGATTCAACCCTCTAAGAAGACCTCCGAAATCTGGTTATCTTTCAGTTATATTAACCAGCGATATCACTAAACTCTTCAAGAATTAATATTCTGTTCCTTCCTCTTCCCCTATTCATCACTATTTTCTGGTGGATTAAGTTTTTTCTTTCAAACTCTCTTTTTCCAATAACTAACTTACATGAATCCTCTTTCCTCTATGATTTTCTTCTCTTTCCACAAACTTATTTCTAAAGTGCCACACTGGAGAGGCAGCCTTAAATAGTGAACACATTAACTGCCATCACCGCACCTCAACATCACTATGCGATGTCCAATCGATATCTCTCAGCTTTTCGTTTAACTTTTCTTGGAAATTGAATTTTACACTATGATTCCTACACTTCTAAAACCTTATTTTCAAAGATAAATATTTTCTGTCATAGGCAGCCTAAAATAGACTGCTAATATTCATATTGCTGCCGTATGATTTGACAATTCGCACTTCCAGCTCACCATTCACCACGTATCATGCATGCTCCCCTACCTCACACTAACTGTCATATTCTTTCTAACGAGACAACTATCAATCATCCTTTTCGCTTTCCTGTGTTTCCTGTCCCTATGCAACGAATATATTAATGGCCCTCCTTGTGTCAGACACGTTGCTTGTGTTACGTGGACACTTTCATCACTTGAAATTTTCATCTCGGACCACATTCACACCTACGCTACTTCTACGGCAGTGGTATTAAACCCGGGGGTAATTTTCGTGGGTAGCCAGCTTTAGAAGTTAGGAATATGCATATCATACAAGCATGCGTTTTCGAAACGGGGCTTTACAAACATTGCTGACATAAACTGAAAAGCCTCAATGCGTTCTTTGCAGCAAAAGTCCTCAGTGAGGAGCGCATGAAATACAGCAAATGTGAAGGACCTTTTCGAACGAAGACGGGTCGAGTTCGCAGATAGAAGACATTTGGTTCTTTGAAAAGACGAAACGCATTATAGAATATGCCCGCGTGGCTTTAACTGGTCACTCGGCTCACATACATGAAGCTGTTCTTAAAGCTCGTCCTAGAGCACTGCTCTCCGTCCTGCTCAGTGTAAGGAGTCTCATGCAATCGGAGAGAATCTCATCAAGCAATGCCTAGGTGAAGTGGTGAGGCTTATCCTTTGAGAGGAACAAACGAGAAAGATGAATATGAAATCACTTTAGGACATCACCGTGAGAAGCTGAGGCTCTGAGATGAGCGAGGACAATTAGGATCAGGTAGCAGTAGAGATGAAGGGAAGCCCCTAATTTGCGCTTGAGATAGATGATTTGTTGGATATTGCCCATTATACGTAACTGCTTGTGTATGCCTGACAACTGGAAGACGACTCTATGAAAGGGGATTACTTGCTCTGAATCGCTGACCACTTCTACTCGTGGATATCTGTTGAAGACGCTGGAGAAATTCATCGTCGACTAGGATATGGATTCGGGGAAACTAGATGGCACCGTCGATGTTGGGCATTTGTTCCGGGTTGCAACCGTTTGTGAAGAAGGCTGCCCCTCCAAGCCACATCCACTCACTGCATGCCTCATCGATACGCTCTAGCCTCGAAGACACTTCCTCCTAGTCTCGTCAATGCGTTCCCCAGATGATGTTGAATCTGTACCACGAACGCTAGAGTTTTCAAAGTGTTATGTAAAGAGGTTACGGCCGGAAATTCACTATACCCCTATTCCAATAAGGAAGTTAGCTGGTTACTGCGGAGGAGTTGGGTAATTTTTACCGCGTGATGGAACTACTGGAAGGAATAACCATATTCCTGGAGAAGGGGGAGAACTGCGAAAGGCCAAGAAGATGACGACCATAATGTCGTTCTAATGCTGGCCTTACTTGCAGATTATTATTCTTTTATTCCTTTCCTTTTGTGAGACAAGTCAGCCGAACCTCTCAATACAAGGAAATATAGAGAATATTCTCACGGCTTAAGACAAGGTTGCCAGCTTCCTTCGTAAGCTTAAGCTTTAGCAACGTAGACTTCAGGCTGATGGTGTCTCTAGGGTCTCCGAATTGACACCGCTATATGAATTGACCGAAGAGAAGTGTGTATGTGCTGAGGATATCACGCAGCGCTCACTTTACATGAGAGTCAATCAGTGGTCTGGAACACCGTGAGGAGAACGCATGGACCGTCTCTGCATTCTCTTAAGACTGAAGCGATGGAACTCCGAACTTGAGTCTACGGCGGAGTAAGAGGGAACGGACTCACCATCGCACCTTAACGCCATCGTAACGTTCTCTGCAAGTCTGCTAAAGCCTAGGTATTAATCCGAGTTGAAAGTAGTGCTACATACAATGGGTTGTGTTATTAAACAATAAAATGGAACACAGAAAAAAACTAGTTACAGATCACTGCTGTAAACAGTTAGTTGGGTAAAGTATTGATTATCCATATGGCTTTACCAGGCATGATTTGGAAATTAAAAGTGCAATTTTCTTCATACCGATTGAGGTTAAAATATATATGTTACCAGTTGTTAGTGTAGTAACTGTGAAAGTTTGCATGCCAAGTCACTTGACGTTACACAGAAACCAGTTACTCTATGACCAGCTGGCAATGAGATACCATTTTGAGCAGATGAGAGATTATAAATTAAAACTTTATGCATAAAAAATAATGACGTAAATGCTATAGTTTATTCAAAGGCAGATTAGAAAGTTTTATAGACAGTATTAAACAGCTTATTGCTATTGACGCCTGGAGATGATTTCTTTCCTACTTGAAATAAACTGTAAGCTATATATTCGATACCAGTTACCGAAAGAGAAAAATATATATATAAAAGTTTCCTTTTACGTCGGAATTTCCCTCTTTCTGACATCTAACCTCCATCAGTGCATTACAAAACCAACCTAAAATTCGGCTTCCCAGTTTCCCAATAACATTTAACTCTGGAATACAAACTGATTTCACTCTGGCTCCCCCAAGACCCAGAACCCGTTCACCTATGATGCAGGTTATCCCGATGCTGTTCAACGACGCTGGTGTCTCTTCAGTCGGAATATTCTGGGCGAATATAGTATCAACCAGCCATTGCCCTGGTTACGTTTGAGTTTATTGCTACCGGTATCAAAACTTATTTCTCAGTTCCTCAGACTTGAGAGTACATGTTAAAACCAGCCATGCATAATCTTCAGCTTCTTAGGTAGGATCACGCGGCCACACTTCGGTGAATCTGTGGACTCTCCTACGAAAATCTGGACAGTAAATGAACTAAGCCAACTACTGTGTTGTATCTATTCAGGTTATGGCAGCCCTAACGAGAACCAACCATGATGTATGTCATCACAGGGTTAAAGATACTTTGGTATGAAGGTACTGACAACGTTTCTTCAGTACGTTATGTGTGTCAGCGTCACACGAGTCACCCGGGTTTGTGTCCGGCTCTTCGACTACCTTCTGTCACTGCTTTCAGTCGTGATTCTATTCGTTCTTCGAGGATCCAGCCACGGATAGAAATCCGGATCGAGACCAGGCACTTGAGAAGAAAGGTATAAAAAAACGAAAAGTAGCCTTAAAAAGACCGGGAGCAGAGGAGTATGAGGACAAGAGGAAATATAAAGAAAGAGGAGAGGTGTGTGTGGTATATGGAAGGGACTGATATTCAGTCTACCCCGGCAGCTTGGTCTTAATGAATGGAAGGGGTGAATAGGCTTATGAGGGGGGCAGGAAGTGGGGGAGGAAACATAGGCTTCCCCCGTTCGTTTCGTGCTAGTACCTTACTGTATATTCTACATTCTCTCTCTCTCTCTCTCTCTCTCTCCCTCTTCTTCTTTCCCCAAGTCAATCACGCTCCCGCAGTACACGCTCATCCACCATCCCTTCACAACGCCCCCTTCACTCTCCCATAAACCGGCAGTATCCACCACTTCTGTTATGGATCTGTGGGTGTCACCAGCCAGCCATACAGACCTGAAAACCCTGGGCGATCTTGAACCTTTCGACCTCTTGTGAATAGAGGCAAAAGTCCCCTACGCGACTCGCTTACTACTCCGCGTAACAAGAATTTTGTGGGATGTTTTTTCCTCCTGGGATCGACTGGACCCGTATAATTCATGGGCGGGTCCGGAAGATTGAGTTATACGGCAGGATGGACCATTCCCTAGGATGTTAATGTCCCCCGTAGACATATAATGTTAAGGAGGGAGCAATGGCTGCCCCATCAATCAGGTCTTGGGAACGATGTACGTTCTTGTATTACCTTTACATATGGAGCATGATACTGACCCCTTGAGAGACGACGCTGAGTATACGAGTGCACTACACTTAAGTGAGCTGCCATGACCTATGACGTGACCGCTATGGGTCAGATCAGAGGCAAAGGCCAACATGCCCACGGGTTGTGCAGAGGTGGTCAAGGGTCATGCTGTTATGCACGATTTCATGGAAGTCGTGTTTTCTTTATTCTCTTATTCATATATTTACCTTTTCTTTTTTTCGGAGGGAGGACTTCTTTATATTTGACGAACGAGGGAAAGATATACGATACTTTTTGACACAAAGCTATGAAGGACTTTTGTTAATGGGGTGTATGTTTCCTTAAAGATCTGATGCGATCCGATGAGTAATTTATATAAGTCTACATTCAGAGTCTGTGAATAACATCCACGGTTATATTTTTCGGCAGAAATCAGATATCAAACTGGAAACACGAAGGTGAACGGCGAATGTATGCAACGCGGATCATTGTCTAAATCATGTTTTGTTCTTCAAGGCAGAAAATACTGATGTGGAAGTTGTGAGACAATATAGAGATTTATCGAAAAAAAAACGTACTTATCAGTGGTTGGAGCAATTATTTGTAATTCGCAGAAAATAGAAAAAAAAAATGCAGAGTCGTAAATTTTCAATTTCATGGAAGATTTCATAATTCCTTCTCATTGGGTAGACAGAGAGGAAGAATGAGAGACTGTTTAAGATGCTAAAATGATGAAGAAGAATGAGGAAGAGGGAAGGAAAGACAAAAGAAAGAGAAGATAAAGAAGAAGAAAAAAAAAAAAAAAGAAGAGGAGGAGGAGGAGGAGGAGGAGAAGATTGTTTATACTACATGGCTTCCTGGAAGATGATCTATAGAGACGATAGAAGGCCGTAGGCATATATATATTTGCTCCCTCACCGTCACTCTTGATTCTGTAGTCAGTCACAGGATTATCTTGCAAGTTCCTCGTTACATATTCTGTGGAGGCAGATGCGTGAGCGAATGAGGACATAATTCTTTCATCTGCGCCTGACGCTACCTCAATAACGCAGGATTTGTTTATTTTTTATGTTTGCTGAAACGACAAGGGCAACTGAAAGCCCTAATCCAAGACATATCAATAGCACTATATATACACACACACACACACATATATATATATATATATATATTTTTTTTTTTTCTTTTTTCTCTCTCTCTCTCTCTCTCTCTCTCTCTCTCTCCTTTATTCACTACGTCTTAAAACTCGAAAGCCCTCTCATATCAACGTTATGTCTTCCGCTAAATGTAACCATGTTTGCTACACATTTGCCCTGCTTCAGTGAGCCTGCAGCGTTTGCTAACGCTGTGAGGTTACAACGCAGTAACACAAGACACAGAGAGAGAGAGAGAGAGAGAGAGAGAGAGAGAGAGAGAGAGAGAGAGACTAGTAAAATTCTCAATCATTAGTTTAGTTAAGATTGGAACTCTCATATTAAGACTACGAGGCTTCGCCATCGTGACACCTTCCATTAGCTCCATCAGAGCCTGAGCACACCAATTAATCCCAGCATTATGAAGTAAACGCGTAGGACCGCTCGTCTCGAACAATACTACCAGCCTTGGCTTCGTCTTCTCGCTGTTGCTACAAGTCAGTCTTTGATGCAGCTTTCGTATACGTAACCTCATGTGTGTCGGTTATTTGGCATATATATACATCCAGCTTCCAAGTTTACGTGGAGGAGAATCGCTTTATTCGCACGGTGTAAAACTTGCTCTCCAGCCGGCTATAGGAGTGTGCAGACGACAGAAGACATCGTCGCTAATGACCCTGGCCTTATCTTAGGTTAATGGCCAGATAATGACCGACTCATATCTTGTGATCAGCTTAATTAATCTCCAGATTTTTTTTTTTTTATATTGGTTTGCATCCGTTCGCTTCTGACTTTCACTGTCGACGCTATTTTCACTGCTCGTATGACTACCAATTGTATGGTCCGCCTTAACAATAAACGGTAATCTTCACTGCCTCTTCCCCTTTCCTTACCTCACTGTCTTCATTGTGTACACTACTAAAACTGCCTACTAAGCCAGCAGTGTCTCTACTCCCTACAGTGTCGTTGCTGTCTTTACTGTCTTCACAGGAAGCAAAATCGTCACTGTTAGAACTCCTCCCATCATATTCACTACAAGGGGTGTCCTTCATAGCCATACTTGGCAACAGCTTCAACAACGAACACTGTCTTTGTCTATTGCCTGAACCCACCCCTAAAAATCCAGCCTCACCAGGACTTTCTGTCGTCATTATCACTGTCACTGTTAATTTGAAAGTTATCATATTCTCTCATCAACTGGTTTTTACTCGTGCCTTGAGTAAAAACCTATCTATCGAACTGCGCTTCTATCACTGATACTAACAAAGGAAAACTTGAAAGACGAAACGGTCCAAATACTTGTTCCATAGCGGTACACTGTCTGAGTAAGAAAGAATTATTGACAATGCATATATGTAAGACATTTTTCAAGATGAGATGAATATTTCCAAGCCATTCTGTTAATGCTGTCATCGTCACGCTCTTGTTAGTTCCCTCCTTTGCCCCACGAATGGCAGACAAAACAAATCCCTGCCCAATTTACGCCAATGCCTTCGCCCCACTAGTCTATAAAAGGCCACATGTTCTCCTCGAGTTGATATCAGTGGTCGATGTCCTCGGGTGAGGGAGCGGTTGTGGGAGACGGAAGACTGGCCATGACTGCAGGGAAAACACCACACACACACACACGCTATTGCCGACCCAGTCCTCCTCCAGCGGGACAATGGGCGGGAGAGACGCCGCCCACGAGTGGCAGTCTCTTTCATACCGGTCGTTCTGCTCCTCACACACAATCTACTTGAGGGAGACCAGGACAATGCAACACCGTCTAGCCCCTCTAGTCTACATACTTAAAAAATACATTGTTCAGGTACTCTATATGCTTTCATATCCTAGTATAAAGTCCTACATAAAACACGTACAACCTCATTGTCCCATCGGAATCATCGTTCTGAAACTACTCAACGAAAGAACAAGTGACCCGGTCTGTGACACACAGTCGCAAAGGACAGTAGAATTCCACATCATGTTTCTTAATCACACAAACACACACGCTCGAGACTCCGAAGTCTTCACCATTCTGGTGAAGGTAAGAAAGCCACCCTCCACATTTCATATGGCAACTCTTATGTACATGTGACATATCATACAATCTATTATGTTCCCAGCCCTAATAAACCATTTAGCTTCACTACTCTTGATGTAGTAGCTCTGGCCAAAATAGTCATTATACAACTGCAACTACATCTCAGTTTGTTTTTTCCCCCTACGAACTGGCGCAACAATGAGTGTAATGCATTTCTAATGATTTAATGGAAATCCGTTGAACGTGCTATGTAGTGAAGTTGCGTGGACAGAGGTTTAACTAGAGAACTAATTCAAAACGCAAAAAAAAAGTAAAAATTCATTATACATGCTGGCCCACTGGAGAGGGTATAATACCTGAATTAACATACTGTGACGGCATCTCTGTGTGGTAGCTTCCCAGCACTGTGGTGGTATTCCCTATATCGTGATGGTATGTCTGTACTGTGGTGGTATCCCTGTATTGTGGTGGTGTCCCCTGTTTCGTAGCGGTATTCCCCATATTGTGGTGTTATCTCTGTGTGGTAATTTCCCTGTAATGAGATGGTATCCACAGTACTGTGGCGGTATCCCTGTATTGTGGTGGTATCCCTGCACTGCGGTGGTATCCCCTGTACATATATGATCATAATGATAAAACTAAGAACGGTACTATTGACTCTTAAAAGTGATACAATAATAGATATAAAAATCATAAGTATTGTAATAAAGCCTATGATGTAATGAGGAGTACGTCAGCTGAGCCAATTCGTTGTGGGGAGAAATCAGAATTTCTATCCACCTTCGATTTTTACATTTACATTTATGAAGGCTCGTTTCCACTGGCATCGTTCTCTTGCAAGATAACTTTAGACTCAATATCATAAAGACTTCTGGCTGGTTGGTTGGTTGTTTGGCCATTAAGCCTATCACCTGCCAGGACCATTAAGACCGTCAACACCTAAAAAAATCTTTTGACACCTTCTTCAGGTGTTAAAGAGAACGTGAGGCCACTTACACTCTTCACTATGCACATGGCCAGTTCCTGGCTGCGTAAATCTGATATCTTTATTACGCATAGATATTCCAGCAAATCTTCACGCCATCAGATTATGTCACCGAGTTTGTTTCGTTATCAATAAAGATCGGATTCTTGCGTTTCCTATTTCGTATATATAAGTGTAATGTTTCACATGTAAATCAATCTACATAATTTTACCGTTGCTAGCCCGAGAGTCGAACCCAGGCAACTGAGGATAGCAGGCGGATAGCGAACCACTCGACCAACGAAGGGACAAATCTTTTTAATCCGGAACTGTTTTCTACAGCTCCAGAGTCCCGTCCACTCCCTCTGGGCCTGTAGGGTGACAGGCCGTCCACTCTGTGATCCTGTTACAGACATTACCGAGCTGACCGTGAGTCGATTTGTGGCGTCCTCAGGATCAGAGAGTATGCGGCCTGTCACCCGACAGACCCAAGCTGAGTGGGTGGGACTCTAGAACTACAGACAGCAGTTCCAGATCGGCAAGTTTTGTCCCATCGGTGGTTCAGTGGTTCGCTGTCCGCCTGTTACTCTCAACAGTCTGGGTTCGACCCTCGGGCGTGCCAAAGTAACATTGTTAATTCATATATGTATATATATTTTTTCCACTTGCAAATAGGAAAACATGTTTCTTTCACATCGTCATATACAAAAACACGAAACCTTTCCGACTTGCACATCTTTCCTGTCTGTCCTTTCCCATTTTTCTCCTCTATTTTTTTTGTCTCTAAGTTTCCCTACGAATTACATCCAACTTTATAATTTCTCTTACCCGACACCTCTTCCAAGAATATCTGAATTTTTTTGTTCCTTAAGTTTTCGTGATTTTTTCATCGTGTATATCTAGAAATCGGGTGAAAGAGTCCCTGTTTTATGCCACCACAACTCCTGGCGGATTTCCAGTGCATTATGCAACCCAGACAAAAGGTTCTTCGCAGGTCAGGGACGCGCGCCCTCTCCTGTGACATTCCCCCCCTCCCACCTGCCAACCGTTCCTCTCGACCCTCCTCTATGACTTCTTCCTCCTCTCGTCGGCCTGTGTCTTCCCTTGACCCTGCTACGCATTTCCTCTTTCAGACTTGGTCCTTATGTCTCCAGAATGCGCACCATACCGGACCATACTCTTTTCCTTTCCATCTCCTTCATTTCCCTCCTCTTTCTCACCTTTCTCTCACCTCTCATCATTCTCTCTAGCCGTGTTCGACATGGCGCGCTCCCTCTGCCCTCACCCTCCCCGCCTCCCCTTCAACGAGCAGTCTTCAGCCGGCGTAATGCCAGTAAGCCAAGTCCTCAAGGAAGGCACGCCATTAGTCTGGTGTCTCGCAGGACCTCGCCGCATTTGGCCGAGCCCCGAGACGTGGATCGCTTTGTTGTGATGTGCTGCCAGACGCTGCGTCACCCATCACAGCGCACTTTGAATGTTGCAGAATTTGAATGGATATCACTCGAGAGCCTGCCTAGGGACTTGTGTTGAATATGTTATTGTGTTTGAGAGGAAGATGGAGTGAGAGAGAGAGAGAGAGAGAGAGAGAGAGAGAGAGAGAGAGAGAGACGCATACAATAATGTACGCATGCCTAAAAAACACACAAACTCGCTCGCCCATGTACGTACACACACACACACACACTCCTCGTTGAGGCCAAATAGGTAATTACAAATAGGTAATCACTGGCGGTGAGTCGCGGCGCAAGCGCCCATCGGGGGTCGTTGCCGAATGGGCTCGAATCCTAGGCGCGGCAGTCGGCCCACAGCTAACATATGTGTTCATCCTCAAATCGGGGTGGTACCTGGCTTATGATGGTGTGTGTGTGTGTGTGTTCACATAAGAGGTAAGACATAGTACATATAAAAGGTTTGGAGACGGAGCAACATGAGTGTAAAATTCTCACCCCGTAACACACAAATAGTAATCACCACACATACACGCAACACGGTATTTGTCGAGGGTGATGAAGTTTCTATGCTGTCTTACGTCTTATGTGTTTAAGACGATGCTAACGTAGAGTATATGCTTGTTTTTATGCTTGGTCCTGTGTGTGTGTGTGTGTGTGTGTGTGTGCGCGAGCGCGCGCGCAAAGAAATACAAAGGAAATTAAACAAGAACTGACTATTGGGTCCTTCCGGAGCTGTTTGTGGTGGAACATGTCAGAAAGTCACAATTGAATAGATTAATGCAATAAAAGTGGAGAGATAAAGATAATTCAGAGAGAAAAACCTGCAAAGTCTGCAGGTAATCAAGGAGGCGCAATAACGTCAGTCGTGGACTTCAAGAGAAATGTTTATCAAGTCTTATCTTAATCGTATCTATGCTACTGTTTCTAACCACTCGAAGACGTAAATAACTCCATAGCTTAACTATCTCGCTGACGAAACAGAACTCCGTCTCATTCAAGATAACACGTTTGCCCATTGGTGAATTCAGGCTAACTAAGTAGCGTGTTAGATCGAGATTATCGAACTCTGATTATTCTGAATACACGAATTAGAACATATCACACTTATATTTTTTTTTTTTCAAGTAAATGAATTTAAGTTATTTTGTCAGTTCTCATAGGACTTCTTCCTAAGATCGATTTGAAGCTGCAGACATTCAATTTTGTTGCATGTATATTTCCCGGCTAAGTATCGTCTGTTATGTTTGATATCTTACATTGCAACCCATTTATCAACATCACTGATATATATTCAAGACAGAGAATCAGTCCCATGACTGATCTGTGGAAGGTCCGCGAGAAAAGGTGTGTATGTGTGTGTTTGGGGGGGGGGAGGGATGGTTCGTTGGAGACAGAGTAGCTAGAAGGCCCGCGAGAGACGGTGAGGGGGAGGGTTTTTGAGAGAGATTGGAGCTGAAAAGTCCGTGAGAGACAATGGAACTAGTCTTAGAAGATGGTGACGGAAGGATCCACTACAGGCACAGGTAAAGGTAAGAAGTGTTGGGATTAGAAAGACGAATAAGAGGAGAGTTCGATAATTCCTCCTTTGTTTGGCAGCAACACTGAGTTGCTTGAATTCCACCTCAACCATCTCCCGAATTGCAAAACTCACCAACTTAACCTAACCTAATCACACACAAACACACACACACGTCTAGATACTCTGTAAACACCTCCACTACACTATTTCAACCATCAGCCATCAGTAATCAGGCCAGTATTCTCTCCATACGCTACCCTTCCACCAACTCCTCTAATATAATTCCATCATTCAATTCACTTCTCGTCAACTCGGTTTGTTCCCCATTTAGATTCATTGTTCTCTTAGGTATGGTTGTTTATTTCGTCACTGTTCCTCCTGTCCAAATTAGATCTGGAATAGCAAGCACAGGAAGGAATGTGCTTCATAACCACACTGAAAAGCCTGTTGCTCTCTGGTAGCGTTAGTAGAGCCTCCGTTATACAGTGAGTGGCGCTGTTGAGTCCTACTTTAGCCAGGACAATAATACCGAAAATGATATATGAATTACGATATGAATTTGTGATGGGAGCTGATGACAAGGATTGAGGGATTACGGGCACTGGCCGTCTCATGGCTGTAGTTTGCTAAGGCCAAGTGGAGCTTTAGTGCTCTACTGTGGGTAAACACACCCTGAGACAGGAGGACGGGTCCATCGTAACAGAACACATCCTCATACATCTCAACAGCTCAAACATACCAGGGGTTTCATCACTTATCAGACTTCATATCATATACAATAATCTGCCCCTGAGAACGGCATCAGCCATCAGGTGATTTCATCATACGCTTTTAGGCAGTCCAGATATAGATAATCCGAAGCTTTCTCTTTTGTTAGAACAAAGTTAAAAAAAAACGACATGGAGCAACACAGTATTTATTATAACTCGTCGAAATAAAGATGAGAGTTCTTTAAATTCGTCTTATATAATTCTTCTGCCCGATTCTTAACTCGATAAGTTACACCATCAACGCTGGACAACAGCGTAAGTTCTGAAGTTAACGAATGCTCTCACTGAGAGTTGAAATGTTTACCTAAAACGGGTTTTATGGTTATCAGTATCGTGAGAGAGGCGTTAGATAGGCCAAAACAAAATTTCCACTATATAAAGCAAAACTTGTTTTATTTAGTACGCATTAGGAATACCAGATCAACTCTCAAACATAACTACAAAATTTTACAATTTCGTAGCTAAAGGATATTTCGGTATTCTGTGGGCTGATCGACTGATACTGCCCTTCCAGTGACCTGTTGTTGTTTGAATTTCTTTGTATACTAAATCATCGGATCTTCAAGTACAGCCAGAGTGGTTCGGCTGCGACAGGCAAAATATGGCATCAAAAACGTCTTCTAACCCGATTCATCGGTTTCTGCGTATGTTAGCTTCGGTTCTCGTAATCCTCCACTTCTGAGAAAACTTTGAGATAAACTAGAAAAGCAAACATTCGTCCGTCCCTCCGTGGTATCTATCATTCACCGAAGGTGAAAGTTGGATAAACGAGGTGAGGAGGACTGTTCCGGGCGGACATTTGGAGGCAGAAGACGTCAGGAGTGTACCGAGGTTACGGGGGTCTAGGAGATGGCAAACGTTCCTCCTGCTGCTGGTACTCTTGACCGCAGATGGAGAAGCTACCTTCGGTAACCATGAAGAGGATATGGTGAACACAAGTAAATAGGAAGTTTAAGTTCACAAAGACCCTAAGATGAAAAGCAAATCGAAATAAAACCTAATCTCTGCAGCAGCGAGCACCTGTATCAGAAGAAAGACATGTAGTACAGGAACATGGCCAAGCAGGTGCAGACGACGCAGCAGCCGCCCATGCAGCCAAGGACGGCGTAAACGACCGGGGCGCTAAGCCAGCTGCTGCTGCTGAAGAAGGTGCTGGAGGTGACGGTGGTGCTGGGCGCCTTCGACATTAGTTTGCAATGTTTCACAAATTATATTCGACAGTTTTTCTTTTTTGGCACATGACTGGTGGCGTGTACTTCCGAAGACCTAAATTGTGAGGCTTCCATGGTAAAGGATTTCGAATAGAAGACGTGACATGCCAGAAAAAATTGCAGAGGATGGTGGATGAATAAAATGGGACTCGTAAGAGCATAAGTAGAATAGAGGCAACAGCTGTGTTGATAATTTTGTTGGGAGGAACGGTGGAAAACACCCAAACTTTATCCAGTAAGATTTTGGACTGAACTGTTGTCGTAAAGGCTACCAAGATGAATAAATGAGTGGATAAAGGAGAGGAAAAAAGAGACGGGACGAAGGAGAGGACAAGACTGAACTGTGGTACAGGTAAGAGCTACTCCTCACGGATGCAGACGGAGGCAACGCCCCGTAAACTCAAGTACATAGGAAGGGCGAGTACGAGACCGACAACAAAACTTCCAGAAAAAAAAGTAAAACACATAGACTCCTGAAGGTGTTTACCAGCAGGTCTTTCCTCCCAACGAGCTCCTTAAGTTAGAATCAGCCTCTAGCCTCCAGAAGACCTTAAGGGCTGGCCACGAGACTGACTGAGCAAAGTTCCTGAAGGTGGTAGTGGCTTGGTGGCCTTGTTTACTTGAGGTAGTCACCTGGGTGGCCCCAGTAACAACCATCCCCTTGTCAGCCTTGTCGACCCAGGCTGGTCCCCGCCAGCACCACAACCGCGAGACTCGTCTAAGGCACTACATGACAGGTCCCTCTGCATGGGGCGGCAGGTACCTGATTTATTTACTCGTGTCTCCCCTCTGTGGGGACAAGGGGATATATCGGTGTACCAGGAGGTGTAGCGGAGTGGCAGATCATTACCCCCCGATGGCAATACCATGAGAAATGATGCCGGAATGAACCCGTATGATGTTCATAATGTTCAAATGGCATTAGAGTGAGTGAGTGAGTGAGTGGGTGAGTGAGCGAAGCGTCTCAATCATGACTTATTTCCCCATCATGAATATGCTATAACTTTGATTCTGGCTGGCTGTTTATAAGTGTGTCTGTTCGCGTGTGAGCTCGTCTGGGTGTCTTTGTCTTCCCGTTCGCATACAAGAACTTGTGTGTGTGTGTGTGTTCGTTTCTTGGTGGTGACGATAGTTGTGGCTGTAGTGACGACTGTTTGTGTGTCAGCTACTTTGCTCTACATCGACCCTTAAAACCTTCGTAAACGTATTAGAGTGTTCACTGTGCAAACAGCCTCTTTTTGACTCAGGCAAGTTACAACGTTCCCGGCAAGTGATGGCGTGGGCGTGGTAAAGGGAGCAGGGGAGACAGGGATAATCCAGGCCAAAGTGTGTCTAAAATGTTTATAACACTTTAGGGTGGGAGGTAATCCAGGCTAATGTGCGTCTAAAACTTTATATCGTTTTAAAGGTATCTCAAAAAATCTATAGAGTCGCATGACAATTAATGAACACCAGTGTCCAAAAACTTTTCATTCCACATCTCTCTTTTTTGTCATCATGACATTTCACCGCCAGATGCAACATTTAATCGTTATGCGACTTTGAAATTTCCGAAAAGTTTTCAGTTAATAACATTGTATTACATGCAGCATAAGATTAAAATCACCAGCAACTGCAGATGTACGATGACTAACGTACACAAAAAATTACCACGGCCTTTGACATTACAACAATATTGTCACAATAATTCAAAGAAAAGTGGACGAAATCTTTGCAAGAGAGATAAACAACATATCGTTCTCTGTGAAAGCGAATTACTCAGTTTCAATTGATATCATTAAATGAATATGACTAGTTAGTGGTAGCATATACTACATGGCTCTCAGGGCCTTATCTCCTCGTCCTCTGGAACAAACTTATGTTTTATGATATTTTGATAACTCTAATCTCGTGCCCTCAAGTACGACTCGCGCTAAATTAAGGGCAAGTGACACCTGCCCGAGACCTTTCATCTTCCAGACCAGCTGAGAGGCTCCTGAGGGAGACGGTCCGTGGGAGACGTTGAGGGAGGAAGGGAAGGAAGGATCGGTGATAGAAGATGAAGGGGGATGGCCCGTGGGAGATGACGGGACGGCAGGGGCTGCAGGAGACGATGCCGGAGTAAAGGAATGTTGGCTACAGGGAAATATACGAGTTAAGAGCTGTAGAACACTCTCCTTTAAGACAGCAAATCATTCCTCATAATACCGTGTCTGTCTTGGGTTGCCAGCACTCTGCTCTTTTCTCCAGCCGACAGTGCCACCTATACTGTCCCAAGGCCTCCAATGCCACCACCCCAGGCACCACTCAACCCTCTCCATTGCTACAAGGCTCGCTAACCTTGCCTAATCTACATACACACCTCTAATTACTGTTTCAACCATCAGTAATCAGGCCCGTGCTCTCTCAATAAGTTACCCATCCATCAACTCTTCTGATATAGTTCCACCATTCAATTCATTTCTCGTCAACTCTGTTCCCCATTTAGATTCACATCTCTCTCAGATATGGCTGTTCATTTCGTCACTGTTTCTTCCTCCTGCCCAAATTGGATGTGGAATAGGAACTACTGGGAGGAATGCATTCCCACACTGAAAAGCTTGTTACTCTGTGATACTTAATAGAGCCTCCGCTAGATTGTGAAGGCGCGAGTCAGCCCCTCTTTAGGCAGAGAGGTAGTGGCAAAGAAAATGAAAAATTTACCTTACTTGACCGTTGAAGTTGCCAATTAGTGGCTTTGAGCGTTATGTGTCTGACTTCTTTCATTTACAGCTGGCCGGACGTGTTGCTGGTTTATCTCCACCCGTAAGGATACGTAATGTCTGAGTGCATCTGTAATTTCTATTCCCACCAATGAACGTAAGTTGTATATAAAGGTCAAGGAAATCTTCACCTAGCAAAGGAGAGGAGTTTCGCAGTTCCAAGTAATCCGTAAACCCAGAGAAATGACGACAAAGTGTAACAAAAACATGACATGCATCTTTGGGCGTAATTTCTAAAATTCTATCATAATTTGCTTCCGCAAGACCCGACGCTGGAATTTATCTTATCTTTTACGAAATTTCTTTGTAAATTTCTCTAAGTATCGTCCTACTCGTAGTGTTAATTTGTACAGAGTGTAATTTACGTCTATTGGACAAAAAGAAATGTAGATATTGCAGTGTTCATTCAACAGGAAATCAAACAGTTGCTCTTATTTTCTGTTAGCAAGATTTTTTATAATGCCTCAAAGTCGATTTGTGAAACAAATACCAGACAAACTGCAGAAAAAATATTTACACACATCAATTTCCTTTTCGTATGAATTTCACGGATAAATCATAAGCAGCCAAGATTATTGTACTAACAAAATATTTCATCTGTATTTAATTCAACAGTCACCCTTCCCGCATGAACTTCTGACAAGACATAAATGAATACAGTCATATACCCGTTGCGTCGAACAGAAATATATACATTCCATCAATCGAAGAATATAGGAAAGAAGGTAAAGTAAAAACTATATTTTTCGGAGAGAAGCTTCGCTTGGAAGGAATTACATTTTCGGAGAGAGATAAGAATGACTGCGGGGAGAACTTGAGCCTTGGTGGCACGGTACAGACGGGGGCTGGTGTGTTAGTCAAGAGAGTCCAGGCCTCGGGCTGGAATGCACCTTGAGGTTAATACAATAAGGCGGGACGCGTCTCAGGCGGCCAGACCCTCCTGGATGCTTTACTTGCTCTGGTACTTGGAGGGTTGCTGGGGTACGACGTGGGCCTTGATGTGGGCTTGCAGGGGTTACATGGAGGTTGCTGTGGTATGTGGGAGGAGGGGAGGGGTTCACATCGTTAAGAAGAGGGGTTGGTAGAAGGAGGAAGGGCTGGTATGAGGTCGAGGAGACGGTAGAAGACCTGGGAGACTAACAGCTATATTTAGTCAATCAAAGGAAGCCTGTGGGAGAAGACTTCGAATCCGGACAATTCATCAGAGTGCTGGTGGAGGTGCGTAAAAGGTAGCCCAGACACGTATCCTTGCACAAGAAGAAAAGAAAGATGGCCATAATTGTACTGAGAATCACGCAGTGTCCTGGGGAAGTAGGGATTAAACCTCTGTGCACAATGACAGCCCAGGGCACTGAGGGGAAAGTGAGAATTGTGAGCTATGCCTTTCCGGTTAACGGTCATTTAATGGACAGTGAAAAAAAAAAAGGGGGGGCGGGAGAGTGGAGCACTACCTACGTGCAGCGATGGGCCAGCGAAGGCAGACGAACGAGTATATCTGCAGTTTTAAACCACTGCGGACCAACCAAGCTTATGAAGGCAGACCAACTAGTACCATCTCTTACGGATACGTCAGTGAAGACATAAGCCAATGCAAACAGACTTATCAATACATTAGTGTAGTGATTAGCCGGTGGAAACGGACCATCCAGTCATAACGCACTGAGGTTAGGCCAATCAATACACCAGTACAAGAGACAGTAAGCAGCAATATTAGGCTCTGAGCAATTACTCAAATTTTTTGGATGCTTGTCCGTCCGGATAACGTATTACCCCGACGAATTTTCCCTTCAGTTTAATCGCCCACTGTGTGTTATGCATTAACAATAAATTAGTTTTCTGTACATTTTTTCTTTATGTTGAAGGCTCCAGTCACGGACAAAAGTCCACATCAAGGCCGGGCCTTAAAACATATTCGTAAGAATCGCATTTTCCATTTAAAGGTCGTTAGCTTTGGTTCGTAATTGGGTAACTAACAGCGGCTTATCTGGAAATATGTATGATGGATATTCGGGGCTGGAAGTATCGGGTGACTGGTGCCAGATGGATATGTGCCATGGTGGCAAGGAAATGGAATTTTGTTTGCAGGAAAGATGTTCATAGATGGTACGTCCGTAATATGATTCTAAGCGAGTTCCGATCGGTTTCCACCCCGTCTGAGTCTTTTATCCCGTCTGTCACACTTTCTTTTATGTGATCCTTCCCCTGACTGTTTGTCTCTATCTCTTTCATGAGATCATATGTAATGTTGCATTAATGATCTTTGTCCTCTTGAGGGGGAAGGTTGTGTGGGAGGCTGTCGTAAGGTCACAGGGAGGCGTTATGGAAATTAGTAACAAATTCGTAGGAATACAATAAAAATGTGTGTAAACAGGTGGGAGGGAAACAAACTGACAGACAGACTGACTGAAAAGGGTGCAAACACAAAAAAGTAAGATAGAAAGAGGGTACTTACTTACTTACTTACTTAAGGGAACTTTCGACCAAATTTTGCCAAAAGGCAGGGCTAGCGAGTAGCGCTCATCGCAGGAAAATATAGAGTTACGAAGAACGAGTCTTCCGAGTTACTTGTTGTCGAGTGTTATCCATGTATTAGGTGGATTGCAAGCCAGGAGCCCACGTGTGGGTGAGGCAGGAGGAAAAGACAGCAACCTGGGCCAAGGGAGTGACACATGCTACCTTCACTCGCCTGAAATAGTAGCTTCACCCTTCCTTTTTCTTTTCATCTTTCTTTCTATTCTACTAGGATGGTTAGAGGAGAGGAGGAAGAGGTGGAACAGGGGAAGGAACAGTTTGAAATGGAAGAGAAAACTGAAGTGAGGTACACGTGTGTGGTGTAGGATTTTTGATGCGTGTGGGGGATTATCTGGAAGCGCGTTTCTGGTGCCTTATTTATATACCCTGGTAAACTTGGGGTGTGTATGTAAATATGTTGCACCTTTTTCTTTTTTTTTTAAGGAGATTCACTACGCTAATCTTAACACTGTTCACTGCGTAGCCGATGGATGACTGGGACCTCCCTGAATGCTTTTAGGCTTCGTGGTAACCAAGGGTGTTCCATGTTTGTACTGTTCCTTAGAAATCGCGTGCCCTTGGGGGCTGGGGGGCGAAACCTGCTGACTATGGACTTGATATAGACCCTCCACGAATAAAGGTAATAATTTATTAATGATGGTTTTTAAACGACTGAAACAATTTTACAAATTCATTTACAACTGTGTTATCAAGTGCTGAATCAAACTGTACAAAGGAAGCAAGTACTTGTTGATAAAATACACAGCTGTAACGACGTAGAAATATCGAAACGAAAGAAACATCTTTTTGGACATATATATCTAAGTGAATTATTTCTATCCGTTATGTCAAAATAAAACATGTCTAATGAAATTAATAAAAACATATCTAAACAGACAACTGCTTGGAAGCAAATATTTCTGAACGAATGAAGAGCCAGTGCTTCTTTTTTTCTTTTTATATTCAAACTCGGGGGGGGGGGGAATTACTGCCCTCCCAGCCCCTGTACTGCACCCAAGCCATTCCATTTTAATAGTCACGGGAGGATAGATAGGGTGGGGAGAGAAGTGGCCTTTTAGCAAGAATTAAATTCTCAACAGAGTGATGAACTGAGAAGAGCCTCGAATCAGATTACATGGGATGGAGACAAAAGGCTACTCGATGCCAAGCGCCATATCCCCCACACACACACACAAAGGAAAAAAAAAAGTGATGTCTCCAATAAAGTCTCACCTCACAGAGAGTGGGAAGAGCATTTTCTTTTTTTAAGGGGGAAAGGGGGGGGGGTGAGTTAGTTGTTTGCTTTTTTTTAAGGTAATCCTTTGTCTAGTGGGCACATGAAGTGGGTTCGTTCGAAGTGCTCTCTCCACACACTGAAGACTAATTCTGAATCATGATCAACCCTCCTGATATTGATGATCAAGCTTCTAGATTTACACAAAGAAAGAGGGAACATAAACTAAGTAATCGATAAATTATGAAAATGTACGAAGAACGCGTGAAGAGATATTTCAACACAAATTTGGTCAGCGGGTGGAAAAGGCCTCAAATAGTTTCGCTCTTATGCCATCCAGTTCTTCAGCTTGTGCAATCGACAAAATATTAAAATCAACGATGACACTTCAAACTCAACTGTCTTCTTCCTTGATCGAGAATTAGAAGAAAGACAACTCTGGATTCTGTTCGCGTGGCACAATATATTGCCCGCCACGTCTTGATAGTACACACCCCTGCCGCTGGGTGCAGAAATATGCAGGCTCAATGCGCGAATCCAACAGGTAATAGAGTTCAGCGTCGAGTCTATTTTCTTCTATGGTTTTAAACAAAACCGAACTGTGTGTGTTCCTGGACTGCCCAAAAGCTTTCGACGGAACATAGGACGCAAGTCAAAGGAGCCTTCTCGAATTAAGTTGGGGTGTGCTGCTACAAGGCTCGGTCCTCGTACTAATGTCCTTCTTGTTCTGTGTACATGACTTGCCGGAAGGCCTGGACTCATACCTGAGTAAAGTCTGCAGATGATGCCAAGATCAAGCAGGTAGTAGAGAGAGTAATGAGAATGGCATCAGCTTACAAGGGGACCTAGAAAAATTCTGAAGTTGGTCCAGTACGTGGTTAGTGAAATTCACTCTTGAGTAAAGGCAAAGTAATGAAGAGAGAGCACAGTGAAAGAACTCGCTACTTATATTAACTACTAGTAGGTGAACTGTATGATTCTGTATGTAAGAGAAACTTGCGAGGTAACCTGTCTTCATAGCTCAGCCCACGAATAATACAAGAAACAAAGTATTTGGTGGCAAATATTAACACTGTATTTAAGTGCAAGGATAAAGAGATATTCAGAAAACTGTCCACACCCAATACCAGGACACCACACTTAAAGAAGCACAAAGAACTAACAAAGAAGGCCCAGTGGAGAGGAAACAAAGATATTACCAAAATAAAGAGAGCAGAATTTCAGTGAGAGGTAAGGGGAAATAAGTTTACCCAACATGGAAGAAAGAAGACAAAGGCGTGACTTGATCATAACCCTCAAGTTTCCACCAAATTTGACGATTTCTCTCCTCGTACCATACAAATAGGTACAAATAGGTAATTATAAATAGGTAATTACACACATTTAATGAAGAGGTGGGACCCCACAAGTACACACAGGTAATTGAAAATAAGTAATTACAAAGACACAAAACCATCACACGTGTCTATAACATACACACACTCTTCAGTCTCACACGAGCTCTTGGTTAAGATTCTAAGTAGCCACTTCCGCTCATCTAATCAACATGATTAATTACTTCACTTGGTAATGACTTCAGGCTTTTCTAGCACTTGATTTACCGTTAATGATATTTACTATTGCATCCAGTGATGCCAGATTACGGCGTGGGTTAGTTAGTTTAGTTTGTAAGTTTTATATATGACTGTTCGGTTGGTTGAAACTTCTGTTCTTCTTTCATTTTCATTTCTATTTTTTTTTTTTGTCGAGTTTAGTGTGTTGAAGAAAACAAACACCTTTCCAATACCGTAAGCACGACGGTACGACCCTTGAACACGACTGTACGGCCCTTGAACACGACGGTACGGCCCTCGAACACGATGGTATGACCCTTGAACACGATGGTACGACCCTTGAACACGATGGTACGACCCTTGTACACGACGGTATGGCCCTTGAACACGACGGTACGGCCCTTGAACACGATAGTACGACCCTTGTACACGACGGTATGGCCCTTGAACACGACGGTACGGCCCTTGAACACGATAGTACGACCCTTGAACACGATGGTACGGTCCTTGAACGCGATGGCACGACCTTTGGTCTCAAAGGAAGGAACGACCCTGAAGTAGGATGGCCTGGCCTTTAAACTGACCCTCAACTTCTTGAGCACATCGGCCCGCAGAGTCGTCCTGCTCATGGAGTTGCATCTCGCACCGTCGACGTACTAAAGGCGTTTCCACTCTCATGATAGTGGATCGTTTCTAACTGCATTTCTGTCACAAGATCCTCTCACGTGATCCATACTGGGCCTTCTTTGTTGAAATCCAACACTTTTACAGAAAGAGAGAACGCCACAGTCGTCAATATTCAAAGAATCCCAACCCTCTTTAAAGAGGATGATGGTTTATCAAGAACGCAGGACCTCGGGCTCGAACTCGTAGGTCTCGCCACATCACCATGTACACAGCTGTTTCCGGTGTGATAGCCCATAGGCCCACAACGAGAGGCCCAGGGGAACCCATCCGTCTTTGTCCCTTAGTGTTAAATCTACTTTATTGCAGCATTAGATTCTCGTCCAAAACATGCGAGCGTTGTTTGACATCATCACCGGCAAAAAAAAAGAAAAAAAAAGAAAAAAATCGTGGTGTGTGTACCTATGTGATCTCTCTTTTTTATTTCTAGCTTTAATTAATGGTAACAAATAGTCTCTCTCTCTCTCTCTCTCTCTCTCTCTCTCTCTCTCTCTCTCTCTCTCTCTCTCTCTCTCTTCATATCTCTTTCTCTCCGTGGGTGACAAATGGCTAGGCTGGACCTAACATCTATAATCTTACCTGAACCGAGTTAAATACCCCGACCTTTAACAGACCCTACCCTAATAGTATTAACTTTACATAGAGAAATATGTGAAAAAATATATTGTCCAGAATTCCTTTAAACAGACTCTTATTCTTTTTTACCTAAATTTTGCACCTCTATCACCAGGACCCGTACCATCTTAATAATTGTACCATCTCGCGTACTACTTAAGTTACACGTACCACTGGCGAGCAACTACTGGTCTATAAGGCCAGTACGCAGCCATAAAACAATACACTCATGAAATAAACAAGTATATCATCTGAGAGTAATGTTGTAGGAATATCATTCACGCAATAATAGCTCATGTAATATATATATTCAAGGATTACAGCATGAATCAGAGACATGAAGTAATCAAATTAGGTTGTTTACCAATTCAGTGCACCACTTAAGAGTGAACATAAATGAAGTTCATATTATCAGGGAACAAAGTATTGTATGTGATATTAAACGCTCACTTCTACCTGGCTCTAAGAGTACGACGTTCGACGATTAAGTATGAAAAAAGAAATATATTTTCTTTTATACATATTCGCCATTTCCCGCGTTAGCGAGGTAGCGTTAAGAAGAGAGGACTGAGCCTTAGGGGAAAAATCCTCACTTGGCCCCCTTCTCTGTTCTTTCTTTTGGAAAAGTGAAAACAGGAGGGGAGGATTTCCAGCATCCTCCACCGCTCCCTTCCCTTTTAGTCGCCTTTTACGACACGCAGGAAATACGTGAGAGGTATTCTTTCTCCCCTAACCCCAGGGATATATTTATATATATATTTGGAAAAAATCACAAATGAGCAAGTGATTTAGTAAATTCTTTCTGTTCCATGGGGAAATGAAACACGATAAATTCCCAAGTGCACTTTCGTGTAATGATCACATCATTAGGGGGTGATACAAGAGAGAGAAATACAACAGCCCACAAAATAAATATCTTCTATCATTGAATATACAAATAATGGCAACATGAATATTTGTGAAGGTCTATACAAATTGGATAGTTTTATTGTAGGTAGAATTTGTAAACAGCTTTCTTTTTTGTCCACATAATAAATTTCATAGTACGCGTGATATCAGACTTGAATGAACCCGACCTTCATCCGGGAGCCATTGTTTACCAAAATGGTGTCCTCGCTACGTCCTGTATATCAACTGACTGTGATATTTCTCTCTCTTCTATCTCCCCTAATGATGTGATCATTACACGAAAGTGCACTTGGGAATTTAATGTGTTTCATTTCCCCGTGGATCAGAAGGTATATATATATATATATATATATATATATATATATATATATATATATAT
>JAYMFT010122119.1:0-13234 GCA_038088735.1 Panulirus argus | reverse complement strand
TCTCCGCGAAACTAGTTGTGCCATACATGTATAGATAAACTGCATGTTGAATAAAACTCTATGAACTCCTACTGAAGCGCGATTTAACCTTTAATATATATATATATATATATAAAGAGAGAGAGAAAGAGAGTATATCACGTTTCCAGAAGACCCAGGAATGCCAGCCTAAGACACAAGCCACTCTTCATGAGTCTCAAGTGTGCGAGTCACACAGAGAGAGGCATTCCGATTCCGAAGGCCGTGCTCGCATATTTCACTGATCTTCTGGTGGTAGAAGCAAGTGGAGATCAGGAGCAATTACAGCCTATCCTGAGCTATATTGTCAGCAAATCACAGCCTAGTTTATTTTCCGCCAGAGCCTCCGGTAGTGTCAATAGGCAAATGGATTGGCCAATGAGGATAAATGAATTGTGAAGCTCTTCGTTTCATTCCGGTAACTCTTTTTCGCCTTTTCTTCATCATCGTAATCATGCGTTCATTATTCTCTTATTTCACCATTAATGTGCTTTTCCTTTCCATTCGCATCAGTGTACCATCTCCTTTAAAGCGCCCAGTAGAAAGTATGCATTGTAACGTTGAAAATTGAAACATATATTCGGAGTGAAATAAAAGATTATGAAATTTACCAAGAGGAAATTGGTGTTAGACATCAAACGTCTTTGAATCAAATTGAAGTTAAGAATCTCTTGGGACTTGTACATTCTAGGGAAAAGATTGCTGCTGGGAGTAGGAAGAGCCCATTGGCCATAACATCAAAGCTTGAATATGGACACTACAGTCTGTGTACAGGAAAGTACCGCACGGTCTCAAGTGTGGTAGCAAATTAAAGCTAACGTACCTTGGAGAATGTTCAGCATTAAGTAAACTCGGTTATATGCACACAATAATGTAATTTACGTTTGCAAATATAGAATGAGGGAATTTATATCATTCATTCACGAGTATTCTCTCTAATGTGAGTATATATATATATATATATATATATATATATATATATATATATATATATTCTCTCTCTATTTTCCCAACACTAACACATTACCTTCCTTTTACTGAACACTGCACTCTCTCTCTCTCTTACTTTCTCTAATGGCGTCTTTATAAACCCTGAGAAAACGTCTGATTATATCGCTTCAGGATGTGCGAAAGCTTCTTCCACTCGCACTGCATCCTCTCACACTCGCCAGTCTTCTCTACCTCCATCCAATATATTCCCCTCTCTCTCTTTCTCGAGAGCTGTCTCTTCTCTCCAGTGAACCATGCTCAAATCTCCTTTTTCTCCTCTTCATTTTGCCACACATTTTTTTTTTCACCTCTTAACCCTGTGTATTTTCATGCTTTTCCCAGTAGTCTTTAATGAAATTCTTTGCATTTTCTTTTGCAGCCTTTGAAGCTTCTTTTTATAGGTTCATTTTTGAATGAAACAGTTACAGGTCACTTTTACATTGTATAGATATGGTGGGCGGATCATCTGTTACATAGTTTAGCACCGACCAGAAATGTATTCTCCAATGGCATCAAAAAGCTACACTATTTCCTTGCTCTCATTGCACCACAGACTGGTATGAATGCCCACTGTTAAGGGCTTTCCCGTTTGTCTTTGCAGTGTTATTCGCCATTTTCTTTGCTTAATACAATACCGCATCATTTCAGTTCCAGTCCACCGTCTTTCCGCTTCCTACGTCATGGCTATTACACTGCCCTCTTTTGATGATCTCTGAGGTCACATCGAACCATATTCCCAGTGAACATACATCTTTATTCAACCAATCATAACGTGAAGTTAAACTGCCTTGCAGACTGTGAACTTAAAATCCTTCACCAAAACCATTGACTTCTTTTATTTTGCTTTCCACAATGCAATTACTGGACGTTAAAACTTATCACTCTCCTCTGACATATAATCATCTTTTGTCCTCTTGACGACACAGTCATTTTCCATCCACTCAAATTGCACACTGAACTTTTACTCTTAAACATGTCTTGTGTAATTTGTGCCTAAGCTCATTGGCTAAATTAATCGGAGAAACTGCCGACCTCACTCTAGCCTCAGTAACAGCTGGCCAGACGGCAGCCGAGAGCCTTGGCGTTACCTCTAACTATTCCAGTCCCTCACCTGCACCCCACAAGGGTAACCTCTCACAGAGCCTTGGTAGATGAGGGTGTAATGACAGCGCTGGAAGTTAAGAGGTGAATACATCAGCTGAAACTACAGGAGGTTATTACGTGCAAGAAGACCTAATGAGAGCTATACATAGGCCCTAAAATAAAGACAATTCGTGTACTCAAGGCTAGTAAATACTGGGCAATAAGGAACGTAAACAGTGTGGTGTTTATTGAAAGAGAAGGAAGTTAATGGTTTGTATTGAGCTGAGAGATAGAGAAGATGCAGTTAATATATCAAAGTTGTAAGTGGTTATCTTCTGTTTAAGCCAATACTCTGATATGCACAGGAAATGACTAATGGATAAATAGAATGCAAGAGACAGGGAGCCGGTGATTAGCATTTAGGGGTATGAAGACAATAGCCGAAGATGAAGGCCTTAATCAATCACAACAGAGAGGATATTATGAGAAACTGTAGGATAGGCTAAGGTAACAGAGAAGGCACTTAAAGAGGGTTGATATGCAGAGCATAGATGCTGACATTTCCCGTGCTAGTTCAGGAATGAAGGTAGTATTGAAGAAATTGGGAGGTAGCGACGATGCCGTATAATGAGGGAGCGTAAAGCTGAATTCTCGTAGTCACTAATGGATAATGGTGACCGGCAAGCCATAATGAGCTTTAAGGTAATGTATATCATGTGGAAACTTTTCTTCCCAGCCTTCGTGAAGGATAGTTACTTGGTGAATATGCTGAGTTATATAGTAAACAACTATACAGGCCTGATATGCCATATTGATTAATCATGTTATCATATTTTCCTGATTATTTTCATAGTAAATATCATTGGATGTACAAACATCCACACGCACCCCCACAGACAGACAGAAAGACAGACAAACACACACACAGAAGCAGCTGGTCATACCACTTCACATTGGACAACCGAAATATGACTTGAAAGATGAGAGTCACTGGATTAGCAATTACCATCAATGTTATGAATGCAGAGTATGAATAAATTATGCAAAAGATGGTATGAGAATACCAGAGATCCCGGAAAAATGTCAATAGATTGAAAATATCTATAGAAAACCATCATACGTAAAGGAGCTAAATTAGAATTGTTGTATAATGTGAAGATACCCAAGATAACTGGGCGTGTTTCAGATCACTTACTGGAATGAATTGCTAAGCAATCAGGTAGGTGAGCCAGGGGTGGTTGATGAATGCTTACAGGGAGAGCTATTCTAATGTAGGTTATGGGCTGGATCATGGAGGAAAGAAGATTAAGACGAGAAATCTTAACTAGCATGGCGAAATCTTTGGCCTGGTTGTACGTTAACGACTCCTGTTTGGACGGGCAGGGGAATTCGTCCTCACGAAATGTGTTGCAGTTCAGTTTGGGGAATGAAAGAAAAATTAGGAGACAGCCTCCGAGATATGTCTGAATAATAAGATGAGGAGAGATGTCAGAGAGAGTGATGATGGGTTCAGGTGCTAGAATTCTGAACAATGTATTTGCAATAAAGACTGTGAGTCTGTATTTGCTAAGGATTTTCTGGAGGCAGCGCAGCTCACTGTTACATTAGGAGACGTGGACGTGTAATGATGATTAGATGCGTAGCAAAGTTAGGGTGTTGGAAGAAAAGAAAGGAAAATCAGTATGGTTTTGAGATGGTTTTCGGTGTAAGGGTTGGTGATGCCCAGGAAAGATGTGAAGGCCGAAGGAAAATGTAAATGAAGGTGCATAAATGCATGAGAGGGTAAAGTAAAGAAAAAAAAGAATAGATAAGAAAAGATTTGGTTTAAAGTGAATGCAAGTAAGGGGAGAAACGTATGGAATGAGGCGAAGAGAAAAAGAAATGGAAGCAGTGTTAACTTAAAATTCTGAAAGTCAGGCTGAGTCTGATCCGCGGAGATGGTTTTGCTAAGCCCTCTTGCACCTAAGCAGACAGGTAGGTAGCACTAAGACCGTAACTCTGTATGTAGGACTGGGCACGGCATTTCATAAAGTATAATGCAAATATACACTCAAAAATATCTTACCACAGACTGATAAAACTGAGCTTCAATAGATACCTAACACTGACATCCGCCTGTTTCTCTAACCAACGAAACTGAAGATGAAAAGACGTGTTTGAGAAACCCTTTGGTGACCTGCAGACAAAGATAATTTTCATCTGTGTGTCAACCCATAAAGAGTTTAACACATGTGTCCAAGCTACTTTAACGTTTTGCAGGCTCTGTCAATTAACACTGCAATGCTCTGTGCACGAGGAACCATTGTGTTAAGCACGCGATCATGACTAGTCACGGCTTACAAATGACAATTGCATATCAACTGTCAGTTATTTTCACTCTTATCAATCTATAAGCCTATTAGCTGGAATACAAACTACTCCAACATCCTTTAGTGTAACAACTAATTTCCTTTGGCACTCATAAGTTATGTAGGAATGATATCTGGTTTGCTACATCACCCCTATCCCTGTTGGCATACAAAGTGGCACTTTTATCCTTACATCTTACAGTTATGAAATGTCCAAGCAGGTGGAATGCAAACTATTCCAATCTCCTTTAACGTAAAACCAATATACTTTAACCATTAAAAGTTTCGTAAGAATCTCCTCTGCAGTTGTATTACTCTTTTTCTTATTTGCCTCTGGGACTTACACCCCTAAATCATCTTACAGATGTTAGATATTATTACTTATTTAAGATGAATTTTTAAATAATTTTCAGTTTGGTTATTCCTGTGTATCAGCTTCGATTACACTCCGAGTATGCGTCCTTATCGTCAAAGTTATGGGCGAGGTCGATGCCCTGGGCCCAGGCCTGATTCACAGTTCGAGAGGGCACAAAAGACAAGACGTTTCGGCCTCTAAATAAACTGGCTATTTCACCGCCGTCGCTATCAAAGTTCCCTGGCTACCAGGCGGCCGATACTCCTGCGGCGGACGGCAATGAGACGGATGCTGGCATCGTTCTTTCTTAATGCACTGAAGGGAGGCGTCTGAGAAAGGAAGAGGGGGCGCCCCCTGATGGAAGCAGGAATTTTACCGGCAGTGGAAAGGTTAACAGTTTTAGTTAGGTCAGTAGGATGGCTCCTAACTCTCGGACGGAGAGAAGGGCTGGCCAATTCCTTAATTTGTTAGGGTTTTTCTTACACACACACACAATATAAAGAAGGAAAAGTAGATATATGGATTCTGTTACTCCACTTTATTTAACTTAGGTAAAGAATGAAGAAGTAAGTCTCTCTCTCTCTCTCTCTCTCTCTCTCTCTCCAAAGATCTAAGAAAGTTTGTGTGATTCTAAGACCTCTTAGAAAGTAGTGTTCTTAACAGCTGATCCTATTGTTTCAGGTCTTTAACCTTGCATTTACATTTGTCATCTTCATAAGCTCACGTAAAATAATGATTGCACATATTGTTACAGTAATACTGAGGGCAGTGTTTAATGGAGACGAATCCAACAGCAAACCAATAGGCGTTTATATACCTCATGGCTCAGTCATAGTTTCCCTTCGCACAGAATGTGTCGCTTCGAAGCCTGGCTCTTGAAGCCACTGCTTATGCTGATGACTAAACCCTGATCTTCTCTTTCCAAAAGCGTAAGGTTGCTTGCTACGAAGCACCTCTTGAGTATGTGTCATGTAGATATAAAATCCGAAGTAATGCTGAGATAAAGGTCATTTATTAATCGATGAAATATGGGCAGGTCAATTTGACATCCGAATTTTAGCCAGTGACGATGAAATGACTCTCGCAGCTTCGTCTACTAGACAAAGTAAAGGACTAACCAAAGTGAATCATATCCAGTTTAGGAAGCAACTGGTAGAAATTATCACGTCAACAATAATATCACAACGTCGAAGGGTGTCTGACAATACATACTAAAGGTCACACAACTGACTAGAACCCCTCAACTCCAGTCTGGATAGTAAATGGTACGAATCACCACGTCAACAATATCTACAACAGTGTAGCGTTGACGGGAGTCTAATAATACTAAAGTCACCCTGACTTTAAACCTCTTTGTGATCGAATTGTGTGGAGTTATGTACTCCACAAATAGGACGAAGAACTGCGATTTTACCGTCGCTCTCCAGTTCTCGAAAACTTCTCTTTGAAGACACGCGTCTTTTTCGGAATTGTAGATTGTTTCGAAAACAGATGAACATCGGAGAGATTGAGTCCTCAGGGCAGGTGAAGCACTTTGCTCACTGATAAGTTCAGCGAACTCGTCCACATAATTCTTGCAATTCTTGTTCCATGTACCCTTTAATCAATCAGTAGACTCTCATTTTATTGCGAGTACCTCTACAAGAAACTGGGAGGTAGAGAATTAGAGAGACAGACAGACAGGAAGACAGACAGGCAAACAGAAAGACTTAGTAAAGCAGACATGCTAGGAGCAAGACAGGGGCAAAAGAGGAAAGATGAAACTGTCCAAATCATTTGACTGGTTATATCAGAGTAGCACCGTTGTCTTTTCTGAGGCAATTAGACAGTTCATGTTTTCATCCACAGCCCACCGAATAACGCTGTGTGGGTTTTCAACAGCACTCTGTGGAACTGACGAAACGCCTTTTTGACTAACAAAACCGTGTGGTATATATGAATAATTCTTTTGACGATATAAATCTAATCACGAACACATGTATTCCCCATAAGGTAACTGGGATATTCATATATACTGTCAAAACACAAGCCTGGATCCCATCTTAAACATTTTGTCTCAAAGGCATAGATGTATCAGTTTATACTTCATAGATTATGGCTTAGGAGGGAAGTGAAGCTGCCTTTCGCTGCTCCCTGTGTATGGAGGTTGATACACACAGAAAGGAAATCGACTGGAAGTCATGGAAAAACAAATAAACGTTCAGAAAGGAATGACATTTGGCCAGAATACCGCATCGAGTGTCCTAAAACGAAATATAGCAAAACGTTTCAATTGGAATACGATAGTCATTTGATGCCATAAATGAAGGAGTAACCGAATGGAAACACCTTAGGACAATATTGTTCTTTCTTCAACGAGGACCAAGTAGTCATGGGAAAACAGTTATATTCAGCATTCTTATTCAGATGCCCAAGTCTGTGCAAAAAGTTAAAGTCTCCTCCAAAGTCTGAGGCTTAGATGATTCACTTATGAAGTCCCTTATAAAAGAAAAGATTAAGTGTCTTATGTTGATGCGCCAGACGGAATGAGTCCATTGCTGCACATACATGCGATTTCAGATATGGGTCAAGAATTCGTTCAGAAAATCAGGGTATGATAGTAATATAACATTCAAGGATTTACGTGTGCATATAAAAAGCACTTTTGACAATTGTTTGAAAATAATAGATACTCAACAGATTATAAAAATTCTTGCTACCGATAATTCAGGAAAGAATTGAAATAAGTTCTTTGACAGTCTTTCCCCTTTTCATCAGTTCATTTGAGACTCCAGGAGTATATAAGATTATACCCAGTTTCCCGTGCGAAATGGGATTACTGCACTCTCTTATTCTGAGAGATACATGGCAATTAGGATGATCTACGATATAATTACCATAACTTTAACACAGCCTCTTTTGAATGAATAAGCCTTGCATTTTGAAATTTCAGAAAAGGAGAATGAAATTACGAACTGAAAATGATATCATTTGTGTAGCACATGCCAATAACATGATACATAATAGGATAATTATTTACACAGCTGACTGAACTAATGATGAATGAGCTAATGATATTTCTATTCTATAACAGATCAAAGTTCGCATTATATAGCAATGCAAAGCAGTAGCTATACGGTGACGTATAGATAGCCACACAGCAAAATGAAATATATTTCAGTAACTCGATATCTCATCATCGTGAGAATTAAGATCAGTTCATTATCAATTGTCAGTAATTAGAAGGGACAAAATGTTTTTCAGCTGATATTTTTTTCTTTCTGTCGAAAACTTGAATTATAATTTATTTCTATGTTAGTGTTTAAGTACACCGTGATCAATATAAACCTTAAAAATAAACTTCATGGTATTTCTCTTGCCCAACTTTATCCCTTCACAGTTATCGAGACAATAGAAAGAAACAGAGATCGAATTCCACCTAAAAAAAAGATATACATATATGGTTTACTGTAACTGTTGCTTTTGTCCATGATATCTTACAACGTGTTCAGTGTGCTGTAATCGTCCCTCTCGTCCATGATATCTTGCAAAACTTTGCAGAACATTTCCTAAGCTTTTTGCCGTAGGAATTAGAAGAAATTCTGCCATGAAACACTGAGAAAAATACAGCGTCCAATGTGGCCGACGGGAACATTCCTAGCACTCTGTATCCAGAAATTCTTATACATAACTTCAGGCAAGATAGCATCTGGTCTCTATGGCCGCGAGAATAGCGAGCAGTAAATCCTTTATTTGTTTCTGAATAGGTTTTTCCGACGGTTTGCATTCGAGCATACTGTATATCATTCGGTAGCAGAGGGAAAAAGTTCTTTGGGTGCCGACGTGACCAAAGTACATCGAGGTGTATTGTTATGGAAAGTCCATTCATGCTGGCGAAAAGACAACTGGAGTAAGACCCAGAGGTAGGAACCCTGGACTGCGGTCGTACTCTCTGAATAAAAGATCACCCACATTTTTCCCTCAGCATTTACGAACGCAAACCAAGAAACAACTATAAAAAAAGCCAATATATATATATATATATATATATATATATATATATATATATATATATATATATATTCTCTGTCTGTCTGTCTGTCTGTCTGTGTCTTTCTCTCTCTCTCTCTCTCTCTCTCTCTCTCTAGCTGTGCTCTCATTTACTTCAAATATGCTGTTCCGTTCTTCCTCCCATTCCTCCAAGCATGCTCTTTGTTCCTTTCCTCTCGTTCCCGTGCCTTTCCCTCCGGTTGCATATGATACGGAATCATGGCGTCTCCCGCTACAACATTAATTTCTCTGCAATGGTCTTGATGCCTAGCTCCCTTCGCTAAGATACCTGTTGCATACCCTCTCACAAGGCGTTCGAATAATACTTCACGCTCGTCTTAACAACGCTTGAGTCCATCACTTGATTGATTTTTGCAAATTCTTTTCCCAATTGGTTTACTTTGGGTGTAAATTCATTCACATATAGTTTGGAGACCCCAGATTATATCAATATATATTTAGCATAACATTAATCTAAGGTTGTTTTTACGGACTTGATGGTAATGTGACTGAGACTTCTGCTATTTTGACTACACTGTACATTGGCACCTTCATGGATATATGAATATAACGGAAATTCATCGTAGCTTCAGTCTACTGAATTTCTGTTCTCAGACGCGTTCCGTCTAGATCTCCCGTATATCATACCCGGTTCAGCACTTACAGTCTTCGAATTCGAAGCGGGAAAGTGAACCCATTGCAGCCGACAGCCACTGGTCATCAATCAGGTGACCTCGCTGCCTTGCCTGATAAACATCGTCTTGAGAAGTAACACACCGGACCCAACTTTAACCTCTCATTCGCGCAAACTTTAATATGTCACACGGTTCCAATATACGATTCTGTGACGCCCTGGAATAAAAAGATAGACTGATAACTTAATCTAAGGTTTGGCCACTCAATGAACCGTCAAAGAAACCCGAACTAACGCCAGTATCCACGAGCCTCTAGAGCATTTAGAATAGATACATACATGACTCCCTCCGTCTACTGACGCTTATACAGTCTGGCGGAATGTGGCCTGTAGTTCGTAATGGAAGCGCCTGAACGCGGAGTCCGGTTAAAGCTTTTGGAAATATATATGGTTTCGGTGCATTGCACATGGCAGGTAGAGAATGGATGTGAACGAGTCCGCAAATACTTTCCCTTGTCTTTTCTTTTTCCGTTTCATATATAATTCTCTCCATATTTCAATTGGGGCCCAGCCTTGATGTGGACTTTTGTCCGTGACTTGAGCCTTCAATTTAAAAAAGATAATCCTAAGATAAAGCCAGAGTTGTGTAGCGAGCAGCAATTGTAAAAGAAGAATTAGAATAAAGCCAGAGTTTCGCTGGCCATGGAGCCCAAAAGAGGTATATGTGGTCGCCATATTATTTGCTACTTTGCAAGCACTGTCAATGAGCAAGTTTAAAAATAGATCTGTATATCACATGACGCGTTCTGTATACTAGGGTTGTATAATGAAATTGGGTTTTACTTTGGCTTTACCAGGCCAATTAGATTGAATGAGTAATTTGAGTTATTGATAATAACAAAACAATCAGCTGGTTTGATTTGCACGAGGAACTCCATCATAATTCGTGATGGTATGGTACATTTTCATCAAACGATATTACATACAGTGAACCTGGCAGTATAGTGATCGAACGCTTCGCGAGCATATTGTATATCATAACTCATGCTGTGTTAATTTCAACTGCTTTTGCCATGCATATCTTACCCTTGCGGAGTGCGCAATCTTCCCTCCACTTCTTCGACCGTGTACAAATGGTTATATACTGGATCTGTCTTTGACTGTGGGCTCGCTGAGTGGGAATGATTTACCCTTTCAACGCAAGCAGTTTGGGAGTGATGACACACTTTCCTTGTGTCTCAATGCCGAGGTATAGACTCTTCCCTGGTATTTCAACAAGATCAAGAAACTTACAGATGTCCTTCCATCTGAGCTGCCCACCAAATCATTCTACCATTTCTCATGCATAAAAGTGATAACATTGATTCGATTGCTTCATCAGCAAGATTACTTGTCATTAGCACATTAATCTAGTATTTCTATCTATGCTGATAGCAAAGGTGGAGGTGACGTGAGCTATGGCTCAACCAACCACAAATTCTGACCTGGGCTGGATTGGAGACCTCCTTTCATGACAACTGGTGCTCCGAAACACCCAGATTCCTGTTTGCGGAATTGTCAAGATGGCAATTAAAGCATTCCTGTTGGGTCCAGCAAACGCATGCTTCTCTTTGTTGTGTTCTGGTAAGAGAATCCTTCATTCGCTCAGAGCTTGAATCCACATATCGTTTGTTGATGATTTCGTTCTTTGAGCACATGCCCTCCAGTTATAGCAATGCTCTTTAAGATCGCTGAAATGGAAAGGGATGACCATTGCCTGATACACAAAATCTTAGTCTTACTGTCTCCAACAATTTCAAATATTCCAAGCATTGTAACGAGGCTTCCAAGAAATAGGATGTTAGGATTTATCAACAGAAAGTTTTGATATATAACAAAGATGTGGTATTGCCACAGTGCTTAAGTCTAGATAGTTCCCACCTCGAATATGCAGTGAAATTCTGGGTCAATCTTTACAGTTCTCTGGACCATACTTTTTCAATTGCCAGCTACCAAAGCTCTCTCTTACCATATTTCCTCACCTCATATATATCCTCTCGAAACACACACACTTCCACTAACAGTTAAGCTACCGCAAATAGCTGTCGACCACTTGCAAACGTTTGACTTCATCGTATTGATTGTAAGCATTTTTGTGTAGGGAAAGAAGGCATTTGGTTGGTCATCACTTTTCTAAAACATAATATAGGATGTAGCTGATATCGGACTTTATTTCCCTAAGGTAATCAATAGCTGTTTTCAAATGGAACTAAGCCTCATGGGAATGTATAATCGTCTTAAAGGCATATTTTACAGTCAACTATAAGAGGGTTACTAAACACTGTGTCTCGATACATTTGTTATATGTTCAGATTAACCAATAGACCAGAATTTTCATTTTCTATGGGTAATCTCAACATTTTTGAATGACATAGTTAGCAGTTCATCATCTTGATCTGCACTGACTCTGAATAACTATCTAGTGAGTACTCATTTCATAATATACTACCTATGGTGAGAGAGTATAGCATATCATCATCTGTTGTACTCATTCTCGGCTTCAGAAAACGCTAAGTATTAGCAAATTTAGGGAACGATTGATTGTTTGCTTAATATTTTCTGCTGCGTCAACAAGGAAAGGTCATTAGTTGTTCGTAAATCACTAGATTCGAAGGCAAAAGGAACGTATATATAACCTCGAGACTTATATTCACATCCAGTATCAACTTTAACTCTGTGCTTCCAGCTCTGTTTTTTCTTAGCGACTGTGTATCGCAAGAGGACTCGACTTTCCCCCGTCGCTCTGCGACCAAACATTAACCATAAAAACGTCGATATCTGTTTGTCTGTAGGTATGTGTGTAATGATGTTGGCGGCACTATACACAAGCGTATATATTCAGCGCTGGAGGAGCGTACAGATCTCTTGTTTTCTTTAACAGTGTGGGATTTGAGCAGCAGATCCAGACCATTCCTCTGTCTCTCGACTCCCCTTCTCTGTTTACATGAGGACGACCTGGAAACTGTATCCAGGCTGAGCGCCTTAACCCAGCGCGTGTTCGTTTTGTGCCTCGAGAGATGCTGTTGTATGTGTTGGTGATAATGAGTGTTTGGTGAGGGGGGGCGGACTCCAAAGGTCCCAGGGAAGTTTGTATATACACACACACACACACAAACGCAGAAATAAAGAGTTCCCAAGTGCACTTTCGTGTACTGATCACATCATCAGGAGAGATATCAGAAAAAGAGATATTAACAGTCAGTTGATATATAAGAAAGAGACGTAGCTAGGACGCAATTTTGGTAAACATCTGTATGTGTATGTAGATGAGAAAGGACGCTTTAGTGCTTTGATTATCATCATACATCCAAACCTGCATTTAAGGTCTCTGTGTTGTTCACCCAAGCCTAACATCATCAATACTGTCTCCTGACGTGATCCCGATGGCAGTATGGGTCAACAGCCGATCTGGGGGAGGAAATTGGGTTCATGGCACCTTCGTCCACTCGCCCTCAACAATCCAATCATCAATGCGATTAGTGTCAATCAGGGCCAATTACAGACGATAGCTCAATAATCCCGAAGGAGAGGTGGTGGGGGTGGGTTGGGGACTGTTGGGGGAACGTGTGTATTACTGATCCCTGAAGATGGAAGTGTGTGCCTGTATGTGTACGGTTTGTGTGTTTGTGGATGCGTATAGGGCGTTAGGGAAGGATTGACAAACGAGCTCTTTCTCTCTCTCTCTCTCTCTCTCTCTCTCTCTCTCTCTCTCTCTCTCTCTCTCTCTCTCTCCGTCCC
>JAYMFT010122108.1:0-13234 GCA_038088735.1 Panulirus argus | reverse complement strand
CGAGGTACAGGATCTCAGCTTGCGGGTGAGAGGATGTCACAGTCTCATGGCAGGAATTTAGATAGTCGAAGAAGGATGCAAAGTTTGTAGAATTTGGGGAGCAGTAGGCAAAACATATTATTGACACAAACATGCATTAGTGCTGGTTATTATTATGGAATTTTTGCTGTGTATATATGTAGGTAAAATGCTTTCTGGATTCTGATACTTTTTTTTAACTGCACAGGTTCCTGAGTTTGAGACTGTCCCACTCTACATTTTTGCAGAGTCTTATGGAGGGAAAATGGCATCAAAATTTGCTCAGTCACTGGGCAAAGTGAGTATTACATGTCAGCATGTTTCCTCAAAACCACTATAGTTTTCACACCTTGTATGGAAGTTGGTATTCATCTAATGTCATGCTTAATGCCCCTTTTAACCATATTTTTCTTAGTTTTGACTCTGAACTAAAGATGTCATCTTGAAACTCCACTGAGGTTTTGTTTTGGCCATAAGTATACTTGAAAAGCTCTCTAAACCATAACATATTTGCCTCACTATTTATGTAAGTGACAATATTTGGTGATTAACATACTGCACAGAGTTTTTCATTGTTGCAGGGCTACTACCGAGGGGGTTCATGCTGAAGAGATGAGAAAAAAAAATACAAAAATATAGAGTTTTATGTCATATCTGTTTTTAGTGAATAGTCAGATCCACCAAAAAAGTGGTTATGTTCCATATGTAGCACACACACCAGGTGAAGAGATTTTGTACTATCCTAGCTTTAGCCTACAATCTTGTGATCATTTAGGGGCAAAGAACTTTTAGGCTTTGTGTCTTCTTGGCCCCATAGAGGTTAATCCAATGCTGGCACAAGCCCATTGATGAATAGTAGCACCTCACTAAGGTCTTCACTGCATAGCAAACAGCAAAGCTCTTGTCCTCAGTTTAGTCCATGCCATTGGGGAGCACACTGATTTAAGCCGTAAGAGGGAGCAAGTGTCTTGTAATTTAATGGTTTTATATATAAGAATGAAAGTCGTTGATGATCATGAACTGTGCCAGATGGATTTTGTAAAATGACTTGCCAAACTTGTTATTATTTTATTTCTTTGTTAGTCCCTGTCTTTACCTTGCTAATGTGGGAAAAAGTGAACAAGTATGAAAAAATAATTAAAGATTGCTTCAGAGTGAGCTGTTATTATTTATGATGAACGGATGGTATTGCCTACCCTCTGTCTTCTCTCCATAAATGATCATTCTGCCACCCCTGATTGTAATCATTCTTACACTGATGACTGCATACTTCAACCCACTTTTCATCCACTCCTCATGCTGATACTTGTTCTTTAACCCACACTGAACATATTTTCTCTCTTTATTCAGACCTGTGTAGTATTGCAGAATGGAGAAGCAATAACTTAGTTTTTTAAATTCAACAGTGCCATAACTTAGTTTTTGCTTAAGCCTGTATTGAAATTCATTTTCTTGTATTCATTATCAAAACACCACAATTCAGCCCTGCAGTAAACTAAAGGTTGAGTCATACACTTTTGTCAGAAACCAACACTGAACTCTATTAGAATGATGAAAATAGGTAAGTTGTC
Organism: Panulirus argus; assembly: GCA_038088735.1. Taxonomy (NCBI): domain Eukaryota; kingdom Metazoa; phylum Arthropoda; class Malacostraca; order Decapoda; family Palinuridae; genus Panulirus; species Panulirus argus. The sequence continues at coordinate 11,645 of JAYMFT010122108.1, read as the reverse complement.
ATAATTCAGCAGAGAAATAGCTGTACTTGGTATAGTGTACACTATTGTGTACTGTAATATTATTGTACTCTATAGAGTATTAACCTTTATATGCCTGGGATTAAATCCAGGATCACTAGATTGACAACAAGTGACGTAAGATTCCATGTGATAAGAATATGTTGTAGATCTTAATTAGTGCCCTCTGTTTATATGTGGGAAGTTTAATGACATGAGTACTTTTTGTTTCTCACTTCTCTCATTATAGTTTATGATTCCACTTGACTTTCATGACTAGAATTTGCAATGTTTGTACTAGCTACATGATTGACTTTCAGAAATGGAGCTAACCCTTATATACCTAATTTATTGTGAGAAACTCAATAGAATCTGGAGAAAAATATGATGCAATCCTTGCTGCTTAGCTGACTGACATCCATGTTGAAGATGCTAGATATCACTTCACTAATGCTCATATTTTCATGAGTGGGCATATGACCACTGTTGATGTAACAAAATGTTTGTGTTAATAAAAGTATTATTACATATACTGAGCAACAAAAAAGTAGTGTTAGTTTCTTGTCTTCAGAAATCTCTGTATTAACATGATACTTCCTGGAATTAGCAGATACATGAATTTTATTTTCTGGATGCTGGCCAAATGACTTCATGTTGGTTTGTGGCATTTGGAGTAAATTCAGTGGGTGGAAAAATCCTCTACTCATTTTATTTTAATTTCTTTCATCCTATCAATCAACTTTCTTTTTCCTCCATTTAGGTATTTTCATTCTTAACCAGTTTGTGGACTTTCAGAAATGCTTTAAAGCATCTTTTTTGGATGTCTAGTAAGTGTGTATTCACTATAGCAAGTGAAATGTTAATGTTTTAAGTGTGACTGTTCTGTACTTGTAGGAAACAGCAGAAATGATTAAGAAGATATTATATATTGTAAATATGATTTTTCTTGATCAACAGGCTATTCAGTTGAAGAAGATCAAGTGCCAGTTGGCAGGAGTTGCTTTGGGAGACTCATGGATATCACCTGTAGATGCTGTTATGTCATGGGGACCATACCTTTATGCTACAGTAAGTTGTATATTAACTACACTCTGACAGATTTGAGAAGGATGTATATTAAAGCTCTTTGTGCTTATGGTGATGAAGCAACTAAAACACCTAAGTTGTTAGTGAAAAGGTTTCATGATGGAAGCTTTCTTGACGTACTGACAATTGAGATGATTAATTACTGTTTCCTGGGATAGAGAAGTAAGAGCGCTGCTCACATATTTATTATCTGCATGCTGTAAAAGATGACAGATACGGGTGGAAGCAGTGGGCTGGAAACCCTCCGTTCTTGCATTATCAGTCTACAAGAAGAGGAACAGGACAAAAGGCCAAGCGAGGATTTACCCTTGAGCTGTGTGCTGAAAGAAGATTTGTTATTGGGAATACATGGTGTGAAATAAAACGTTCATACGTAAATTACTTGGGTGAGTAGGGTGGGGGTCAACAAGTATTATTGGATCATGTAATAATTGACAGACAATTAAAGGAGGTGTTAGATGTGAATGTAGTGAGAGGGGCAGCAGGTGGGATGTCTAGTCATTTCTTGGTGGAAGTGTGTGACATTTTGTAATGGTTTTAGGAAAAGAGGAAATAGTGTGTGTGAAAGAAGTGGGAAAAGTGACTTTACTTGAAAAAGAAGCTTGTTTGTAGAGAAACAGACTGAAGAGTGTCAAAAGATAAGAGTGAGTGAAATGGAGAGGGGGGGTGGAATGGTAGGTACCTAGAGTAGCATTACATACATTTTTAGGTGCTGTATGTGGCCTTGCCTTTGGAAGGTGGAATATGAGTGTATAAGAAAGATCAGCGAGTAGTGTTATGGGGAAATTAAAATTGCTTGTGAAATAGAGAGGAGAAAAAAGTTTTTTTGGATGCTATATGCAGGGCACAAGTGTGTGGGATTGGGAGGAGTACTAGAGAAAGCATGGAGAGATCTGGAGAATGATAGGGGAGGTGAAAAAGAGGGTAATTGAAGGATTGGATAAGAGCATATTGATGAACTTAAGAGAGGATATGATGCTTTAAAATCTTTTTTTTTAAGGAAGAAAAATGGTAAATGGTTTCTCCCAGTTATTATGGTTTACATGGAGGTACTGAATATGAAAAGAGAAAATTTTACAGTACAGTATTACATTTCAATAGAGAGTTATGTAATGATCAATTACATTTCTGTTATAAGATGTTTTAGTGTGTGCTTTTTATTTTTATTTTTTTAATAAAAGACAAGGTAAAAGATTTCCTCCTGTTATTATAGCTTATGATGAATCTTATTGCACTGGGGAAAGTGCTGAATAAGCCACTGTTCCTTAGATATAGGAAAATGAAAATCATAGGTAATTTTATAGTATGGCTTATGAAGAATTTTCAAATATTTATTGTGAAAAGAATTAAGTGGATGAATAACTGTGATATTCTTGCCATCTCATTTTGTTGGATGCTTAATTGTAATGTTTCTTTCAGTCTCTGATTGACTCTGCTGGATTAGAAAAGGTCAACAACAAGACTAAGACAGTGGCTGATGCTGTTTATGCAGGAAAGATGAAAGAAGCCACACAGCTGTGGTCTCAGGCAGAGGACTTGATTGAGAATGTAACTAATGGCGTTAATTTCTTCAATATTCTTGAAAAGCGCCATGAGGATAATTCATCCAACCGTATTGAAGGACGGTTATCACAACAATTTACTTCAAAAGAATATGGTAACGCTGTATTTTCGTTTGATTACCTCTACATTAGCTATGGCTGTTCATGACTGACATTTTATTAACCTCATAATCAGATTTTTAATTTTCAGTAATTCTCCCCGTAAGCAGTGGTGTACTAAAAACACCATCCAAATAAATGTTCTTTATTTCATTGATTCATCCAGTCATTTACCTCTTTTACTGTAGGCCTCTGACCCACTATACTTATCCTTTTTGTGTTCAGATTTTCCTGGTCATCCCCTTTAAGTACTTACTTTTCAGTGTTAGACAAGATCATGGTAAACCATTCAGGCTGTACCCTCACTAAGTAACTTTCAAAAGCATACCTGTATGAAATTGGGAAGGGCATCTTCCAATTTTGACACAAGAGACTTGATGGCCATGCCATTTATGTTTGTAACACCGTAACTGTACCTCACCACTATAGCACCTCTCATCACACTTGTAAATAGACAGAATTATCTTTCATATTGTAATGGGCTGCAATAATGTCTCTTTAAAACGATTGCCATGCAGGGAGACTTGGTTTGCTACAGTCCTTTATCTCTAATTTCAGCTTTAGATCTCTATGCCTATTCTGTTTTTTTACACTAGTTTGTGTTTTTCCTTGTTGCAAGATAATGCTGGGTCAGATAAAAGAGTGGATTCATTTGCTCACATTCACTTTCTAGCTGTTATGTATAATACACCAAAACTAGAGCCCCCTATCCATACTCATTTCAACAAAACTTTCCATGATTTCCCCTAACCACTTTATATTCCATGCTTCAGCCCATTGCCCTTTTTATAATACATCGCTCCAGTTCCCTTTATTCCCTGCCTACCTCCCATCCTTCTGTATTGTCAGATCCCAGTAACTCAAAGCCTTTTTCACTTCATCCTCCACCTTCTTCTTAGTGTACCCCTCCTCCTTGCTCTCCCCACTTCTGACACATGTATCCTATCATTCAGTCTCTCCTCACATTCCGTTTGCATATGTCCAAACCATTTCAGCACTCCCTGTTAATCTCTGTGACATACTGAGCTTACTACCATAGCTTTCACATACATTTTCATTATTTACACAGTCTACCCTCCTCAACAACATATTGTCCAGAAGTATCTCATTTCCAGTACCTCCACCCTCTTTAGTTATTTTGTATTTAGGTGTCCACCACTTGCAGCCATACAGTACCATGCTCACACAGACAGTGATCTCTGTTTCCACATACTGCTCAACACAAGGATGCAGAGCTAGAACTACCCCAGATGTGAGAGCAGTATCCCATACAGGGATGAATCGATCTTTCATATAAATGGAGCAACTGTTAAGAAGAAGAGAAGTTTCAACATCTAAACAGGACACTTAGTTTCTTAGAGGCAGACTTAGCTATTCCCATAATATGGAATTTCCAAGGAAGAGTGGATGTTGAAGTAATTCCAAGTATGTTCATTGAGTCACAAGATGGAATTACAGAAACTTCAAAGGAGAGATGAGAGTTGTGAGGAGTTTTCAAAGGAGAGAGGGGTAGAAACTGGGTCTTGGAGGCATTAAACTTGACAAGACTTTGTGTACCTCACTAAGATATCCTGCCCAAGTCTGAGTTTATTGAGGAAGCTGTGTTAAGACGAGATGCAGATCAAGTGAGAGAAGAATGAGCAGAATTGAAGGATGTGGATGAATGTAGTGTTTAGTCATTAGCAAGTGAGTGCATTCAATTTTTTGCGGAGGGGAGGAAATTGTTGAAAAAAAAAAAGAAAAAATGTAGGGAACAGGACAGAGCCTTGAGGGACACTACTGTTGATGGAGAAAAGGGGTGATGCTGATCTATCAACAACTGCGGAGATAGATCGGCCAGAGAGGGACCTAGATTGAAAGAGTAAAGTGAGGGAGGAAAACAAAAGAGGGGAGCTTAGAGATGAGACCCCAAAGCCACACCCAGTCAAAAGCTTTGGATATGTCAAGGACAACTACACATAACTCACCAAAATCTTTCAGGGATGATGACCAGGCATTCGTAGAATGGGAAATAATATCTCCAGTGGATTTCATTTTACGGAAGCCACACTGGTGATCAGAGAGAAGAATGTGATTTTCAAGGTGTTTAATGATTTGGGATTTGAGGAAGGATTCAAAGAATTTCGAAATGGTAGATCTCAAAGCAATAGGATGGTAGTTAGAGGGGTCAAAATTATCACCCTTCTAATTACCCTTTTCATCCTAATTTTGTCTTGTTCTTCCCTTACAACAGGGGTTGGTAATGCTTTTGGTATGATAATCGCAATCTAGCCATTTATGATGCTAACATTACTTTGAGCACGTACTTCCTTGTAATTGAGATAGACATTTTCATTCCCTTTAACATCTTTAATTCCTTTTTACATAGTATTACTGTTTCAACAGAGAACTTGTATCATCGCTATGTTGGTCAGTTTTCTTCGGTGTTAGATGAGTTGATGAATGGACCAATACGAGACAAACTGAAGGTGATTCCTCACAATGTCACTTGGCAGGGCCAGAGTCAGTTGGTATTTGAGGCTCTCTCTGCAGACTTCATGACCTCATCTGTCAAAAACGGTGAGTTAAGAGAGATACCAAATAAGCTTAATGCTTTAACAATATGCAGTATATATTTATGAGAAGGTATTGCATGCTTCAGTAGCCTTAAACAAAACCAAAAACAAGGAATTATCTCTTAACACTTATTTGCTTCGTGTGGCTTAAGTGTACATATACACTGTAGGAATAATTATTCAGAACGGGTCCTCAGCCTTAATCTCAGAATTGTAACACTAGAAAAACTTATTCTGATATCAGTATTTACCTTGTGCTCTGATTTAGGTAATGAACATCTTAAAACAAAGGTATAATTAAAACCAGGGTACACTTTTGCCATGTCAGTACACAACTCGGGCAGTGTCATCTTGAATTTACTTATTTATTCTGGTTATTATATTGTTCAGAACATACACAAGTACTGAATGTTTGTTAGGAGTGATATATAGTTATCTTGATGCTAATGCTGTCTCAGTGAAATGTATAAGTTAAGAATATATGGCCTGAGAGGAATGGTATTGAAAGCAGTGTAGAGTTTTTGTCAAGAGTGGGTAGGAAGAGAGGAGAGCGAGTGGCTCCAGGTGAAGGAGGGTCTGTGACAAGGGTGTATGATGTCCCTATAGCTGTTTGATTTGTTTATAGATGGGGTGGTGAAGGAAATTAATGCAAGAGTTTTGGGGAGAGGAACAGATATGTGTTATGTTGGGGTTGGGAAGGCTAGGATGGTGAGTCAGTTGTTATTTACTGATGATATGGCACTAGTAGCAGATCTGAGTGAGAAACTGCAGAAGCTGGTGTTTGAGTGTGAGAAAGTGTGTGGGAAGAGAAAGCAAGGTTATTAGATTGAACAGTCAAGAGAAGCAGGTTATTTGGAGTGTGGGTTTGAATTAAGAGAATTTGGAGGCAGTGGAGTGTTTTAGGCACCTGGGAAGGTGTGGATATGGAAGCAAATGGAACCAAGGGAGTTGAAGTGAGTCATGGGGTGGATAAGGGGCATAGATTTGGAGTGCAGTGAGGAATGTGTGGAAAGATGGGTCACTGTTTTTACTGGCAAAGATGGGTATGTTTGATGAAACAGCAGTCATATTGATGTCATATGGATGCAAAGCTTTGGCCTTACACAGAAATGTTATGAAGTGGGTGGATATGTTGAAATGAAATGTTTAAGGACATTCTGTGGTGTAAAATTTGAGTAGGAAATGATATGGTAAGAGAGAAGTGTGGCAGTAAGAGGAGTATGTCATAGAAAGCTGAAGAGGATGTGCTGAAATGGCTTGGGCACACACAAAGGATGGGTGAGGAGAGTTTGACTAAGATGGTATACATATCAGAAGTGGAGGGATCAAGCAAAAGGAAGAGGTGGAAGGATGCAGTGAATTTTGCAATGAAAGTACAGGACCTGAACATGCAGGAGGGTGTAAGGTGTGCAAAGGGTAGAGCAAATTAAAGCAAGTTATACATGGGATGAATTGCTGTCAATGGGTTGAACCATGGCATGTGAAACGGTCACTAGAAACCATGGAAAGGTCAGTAGGGCTTGGTTATGGATAAGGGGCTCTGGTGTCAGTACATTATTCATGATAGAGTGGATGTGAATGAATGAGGCCAATTCTTCATCTTTTCCTAATGCTACCATGCTAACATTGGAAATGGCAAACATTTTTGAAAGAAAGAAATAGTAATGATAATAAGTGAGGCACTAAAGTTCACCAGTTGTGGAGACTCTTTTGCCATGGCCATCCCCTTGAGGTACTTCTGAAAATGGGAAAGCATCAGAGATATAGATAGATATATGATAATAGCAATAAAAATGGTAAGATTGATACACAAGGAAAGAATTTAAATGAATTTTTCTGTCCAACAGTTGAGATGCTATTAAACACGTCAGCATTGAAGGTGGTAGTCTACAATGGTCAGCTGGACCTCATTGTTGATACCCCAGGTATGTGCTTGCTTCTCAAATCTTATTACTTTTAGGGTTTGTTGTAGAACACATCTGGTAAAGAAATTTATTTCATATGATTTACAGTAAACCTCAATGAAAGAAATATATGGGATAGATGCAGTATATGTTCACAGAAATTTTCGATAACCTTATATTGAAATTGCAGTTGTATTATTTAGTTTTGGTGAATCTTTCCATACTTTTAATTACAGAACTATGAAAATTTTAAGATTTAAGATTTTGTCGTGCTTTCAGGAATCAGCAGTTTAATGGAATGGAGTGAGGATTATGTGACATCAGATTTGTTAAATGTGCAAAAAGTAGTGGTTTTAATATAAGGTTGATATATGTAAAGTGTAGGTTATTACTGGAGAGAAATAGAAGTAAGAGCAAATGAGGACGTGGATCCAGAAGAGAAACTGTGTGTGATGGTAGACATGGGTCGGTAGGCCTAAGATAGAGGAGTGAAAAACAGATATGGGGTCCTGGGTAAAAATGGTTATAGTCACCAGAGTGTTGGAACGTGTTTACATCAACAGATATGAGGACTGGAAATACTGTACATATTTTCAGTTCAGGAATTTTCATATTTAGGTTGGTTCTTCTTTCGCATCTTAGTTAACCAGAGTGGAATCACAAGCCTCACATCTCATTAATTCTCAAGGCTTTACCTCTCTGTTCCCCTTGCCTTTATATAATGGCACTATACAGAGGCTTTCCACCAATCTTCAGGTGCCTCATCATGATCCATGAACATATTGAAAATGCCAACTGACCAGTCAGCAACACAATCACCCCCTTTCTTAAGGAATGGAACTGCAACACCATCCACTCCAAGCGCCTTGCCACAGTTCATATAATGGAGGCTTTTCACCAATCTACTTGCCATGGCTCTTTCACATCACATCCCTCTCCCACCTAAACACCTGTTGTCTTCCATGCTATCATTAAACAGTCTACAATCATTCAAATTACTCACTCCATCTCTTCCTTTCATTGCTGCCTGTTACCACGTCCCCATTTGCCCTCTTTACTGATGTTCCCATTTGTTCTTATGTTTTTCTCCCATTATTAACTTCCTTTCAAAACATCATTAGTTTTGTTTCCTAAGTTTGCTGATATTCCCCTCACCCAAGCTATCATTTCTGTTCTTTTTCAGCCCCAGGAACTTCTTAACCTCCTGTTGTTCTTCCTTTTGTATTTCTCATTCACTTGCACTCCTTTCAGCAGGTCAGGTTGATAGCTGTTGTCAGTTTTTATTATTGTGAAAAGATGACTTTAGTAACCATTAAGCCAGTTATAGAAAAATTTATTTGAATATTTTGCTCATTTAACATTCATTGTTTGCTTATTCGTTCTTTTTTACGTTTATCATATTATGCTTATACAGGTGCACAGAAATGGGTGGAAAATCTGCACTGGGCAGGTACTAGTCATTGGGTAAATGCTGTCAGAAAACCTATTGAGGATTCCCATGGTGGCACAGCTGGATTTTCCAAATCATTTAAGAACTTCACTTTCTACTGGATTCTGAACGCTGGACACATGGTGAGATAATATCAGGGATTAAGTGCATATATTTTGTCAGTTTACATTTCCTGGTCAGGGAATGATGATATATGTAGAATGATTTCCAACATCTCAATTGCTAGTGACTATTTTTAAGCCTTTCAGAGTTCCAGACCTACTGGTATTTGAATTTTTTTCATTTTTGATATGGTTTTCAATTAATGAAACAGGTGTTGACTGCACCATCTTCGTGTAAATGAAATACTTTAGATGTTAATTATGCTATTAAGAAAAATGTGTTGCCCCTGCTGTAAGAGCTGCATCTCCAAAATAATGACATTTCTGGTTCTTAATTGGAATAATTAATGTGTTGATTAATTTTACTGGAATCAGTTTACATGTGAGTGAAATGTCACCTTTGGTAAGGTTGCATCATTGTCAGGGAACAAAAAGACAGCCATCTCAAAGCTTCTCACTCCAAAGGAGTCAATCATTTCCCTGCTGTTGATTTTAGCAGAGCCTTAAAGATGTAAAGAAGCCCAAGAAAGAGTCCTGGTGTTGTCTGACAATGATAATGTAGTGAATACTATTTTGTTATTACAGAGAAATGCAGTAGTAGGTAATAGGTAGGAATATTTGCAGGAGCATTAGGTAGATACATTAGGTGGTAGCAGTATTCAGTAGAAATATTAGGTAGGAGCCTCTGCAAACACTGTGCAGGAGTTGCCCTCTGCTAGTGGCCTGTTAAGTGTGAGGCACTAAAGGCTAAGAGGCAGCACCGGAGTCCACTAGTTATGGACACTCTATTACCGTGGCCACCCCCTTGAGGGAGTTTCAGTTGGAACAGGCGTCAGAAATATAGATAGAGAGCTCTTCATCTTTGACTTTTCTGATTTTGATTGTTTGTAAATTTGTAAACTTATCATGTTAATTTTTACTTTAGGGCAAGTGCAATATGTTTGAAGTTCCTAATTTATTCCAGTACTTTACCAGTTGGGAAAGTTGACCCAGCTGATTGTTTTACACAGTGCTTGGTTTACCCACCAGACACTGACCCCTCTAGGGTGGAGACCATAGAGGGCATTCATGGTCTTAGACATGTTAGCGAGGAAGCATCAGGAACAAATGGAAAGTGGCCTCATATGCCCTCATCCACTCTCTACCCATCATGGATAATGCTCAGAAACATGACAGCTAGAGAGTAGACTTGAGCAAATGATGCCATTTCTTTGTTCTTGGCACTACCTTGCTAATGTGGGAGATGGCAGACATGCATGAAAGAAAGAAATGTACTATTCTCTAGCTTTAGCTGCAGCATAACTGTGAACAGAAACAGAGTTTAACATTCTGGTAATATCATCAGTAATATGTTTTTTTTAAGTGGACATGAATATAATGTGTGATGATCTAAACTATAAGTCTAGCATTAATTGGGTTTCACAGCTATCTGATGTTATGCTTTGCCTTTCCACCTTGTCAGAGCAGATATCAGTCATACTCCTTTGTAAATTAATCAGGCTTTAATATTCTAACTAGGGTGGTTATGTCACATTGTCAGCACTATCATGTCTCAGCATTCCATAAAGTTAGTACCTTTAAAATTGTTTGTAGACTTTGGCCCAGATCAGTTTTTGATATCAGCCTCTCCATGATTAGAGAAGCCCATTGTATTAATATAGGTAATGTCTCTGCACTTTCATCAAGTATTGAAAGTCAGTTGTACCTAAAGAGGCTTATTCTTTTCTTATATGTAACTCTCTACCTTCTCATGTCTTTCCCAATAACTATGACCTGGCGGCTCATTTCAAGAGACATGTTTTTCACTTTCTCAAAAATTTGTAAATACTTTCCCTGTCTGTTTTTCCCCCTTTCTCAATTCTCTCTATATTTCAATTAGGGCCCGGCGAGAAGACTTGGCCCCACATGTTTACACGTACTATCAATGTCATTTCTTTTCTTTTATGTTGGAGGCTCCAGTCACCGACAAAAGTCCACATCAAGGCCGGGCCTTAACTGAAATATGGAGAGGATTAAGACTGGGAAAAAGAAGAGATAAGGGAAAGTATTTAAGAATTTTGGAGTAAGTGAAAAACCCTGTCTTTTCAAAAGTGCCAGGTCATAGTTACTGGGAAAGACATAACAAGGTAGAGAGCTCCAAAGCTTCGAGGTGAAGGGAAGGAAACAGTTATCAAAACGGCCCACTTTGCATACAGCCAAAGAAAAGCATGGGGCATAGTTGAAGACCCTGAGGCACCCAGTAAACAATCGCTCTGACATCTGAGGAAAATATTACTAAGAGGGACGACTTGCGTCCAGTGTCTATATTAAGCAACGGAACGACGAACTCCCTTGACCATCCTGGTAACATCTGGCATCTCTCTTCGCTTGTGTTTACAAAAGTAGCGTCTTCCCTTCCGACGAACATTATAATACGGTGTATATAGAAGTAATCTGTATAGCCGTCACTCGAAGGTATAGAAAGGTCCTTACATGGACAACATCTGGTGGTGGGTTATTCCAAGTATTGCACGAGAAAAAATAAAAAAAAGGGAAAAAAGTTGTCTCCAAAATTGTATTACGTCTTTTGAATTCTTTTATATCCTGTTGTTGCTTCCGCTCGCTCGCTCCCCTCCCTCCGGCGTGAGGGAAAATGTTATTAGATTCCCTACGAGTCTAAACTCCTGTTCAGGGGGAAGAGTAGGGGGAGAGGGATGTGAGTGAAAGGGGCGGGGGGGTGTGAGGGATGGGTAGGGGAAAGGGGATGTCAGCAAGAGAGGAAGAGGAGGGGGGGGGGGCCACGTTAGTAGTTCACTCGATTGGACCTACGGACGGGGCAGCTGAAGCCCTAATCAAGGCCATCCCATTAACGCTATATATATATATATATATATATATATATATATATATAT
>JAYMFT010122097.1:0-13235 GCA_038088735.1 Panulirus argus | reverse complement strand
AAAAAAAAAAAAAAAAAATATATATATATATATATATATATATATATATATATATATATATATATATATATATAAGTGAAATCGTGCTTCAGTAAGAGTTCATATAATCATATCTAACATGTACTCGAACTACACATGTAGCACGACATGTTTCGTGGAGACAATCCACCTCATCAGGTGCCAAACCTTGATAAAGCTATTCAAATCCCAAAATCGCACCAGAAGCACCGTCTACCCTCTACCTTCTTAAGACACCACGCTGGCCTGACCCGCTGAAAGGGAGAGTGATTAAGGAGGTGTTTAGCTAGGAGGGGGGAGGTGGTGGGCTGACCTGGAGAGATAGGTGTGTCCTGGAGCAGCCTGCGAATGTCGACAGGAGTCGTGAGCCTTTTGCATCTCACTCGGGTCTCTCCGAAGACTGCTTCCACACGGGCCTCAACAGCGTTAGAGGAATGAGATTCAAAGGCCTCCCAACCTGCGCTCACTCTCCGCTCCAGTTCCACAAACTAGCGTCAGAGAGAATTTGGTGAAAAGACAAGACTGACTGGTGGGGACACAAACCTTGTACCAGAACGATAATAACTAAAAAAAAAAAGAAAAAAAAAGGTAACTTCAACAACACATACCTTAAAATAGGTGAAAAAGTAACTTCTCCAGCAACACACACCTTAAAATAATTTGAAAAAAGTTAACTTCTCTAAAAAAAACATACCTTAAATATCTGAAAGAAAAAAATAACTTCTCTAGCATCACATACCGTAGATAGTCGAAAAAAAAAAAGGAACTTCTCCAGCAACACGCACTTTAAAATAGGCTTAAAAAAGTTAACCTCTCCAGCAACACACACCTTAACATATGAAATCCCATAGCCATATCAAAATCCTTTTATCACAGCAGGTGATGTGGAGTACTTACCACGAGAGGAAACGACGGACAGACGGTCCACCAGGGAACGGCGTGTAAGAAACGAGAATATTCTTGACATATTCTACGCCATTGGCGTTTATTAAAACGTTCCTGATATCGAAAGAAAAAGCTTCTAAATTAATCTTCTACCTCCTCCTACCTCGACTTGGACAGGTCATCCACGACGACAAGGCTACTAACACGTTCCCTAAAGCCGTCCCTCTCAATCGCCCCTTCAAACCAAAGACTAAAGCCAGTGTCTACCGTACCTTCTGTCTTAAGAACGCTGACAGAAGCCGTCTCGGGTACGGGATACAGTCAGGCAGAGTCCTCGCTTGGCTCCAACCGAACCCATGACCATAGATCAACGCTGCAAGTCACACTGCTACGTTGTCTCTCAAGTTACTCGAGCGTGAACGGAGCACCAGCCGGTTGAAGGGGGCGTAGGGATTAGGGGGGGAAGTGGCAATGTTTACAGGGGTAAGTGGCAATGTTTACACAATGTTACCGTCGCTCATCCACTGCATGCAGACTTCCATTTCCTTGCAGGCTGTTTATTTCTACCCTTCTGGCTATTATCTTTAGCTCTTTTTTTTTCCGGAAGAAAGCTTGATATATAGTCCTGTCCACTGCAGGCAAGCCTTTGTCGATAATGGAAAAAAATAACTGCGCGCGCACGTGTGTGTGTGTGTGTGTGTGTGTGTGTGTGTGTGTGTGTGTGTAAGGAAAAACTTAAAACAATTACTCTTGATAGGCAGTGGATCAATGGAATAGACTGTGACTGACCGGAAAGAAAAAGCTGAACAGTTAAACTCTGTAGTTTGCGATGGGATGCAAAAGTTTATCAAATGTTACATGGCGGCAGAGACAGAGTTATACAGAGATGGATGGGGAAGCCCCTCACGGGTGTAGAACTCCCTCCCTTCCCCCTCTGCACTGTACATGTTCTTTTCCGATACGAATCGGTGATTACGTGAGAGCAACGGCATGCATGACCGAATCCAGTTCTGTGCGTCTGGACACACAAGCAGTGAAGAGGCACAGTGTGTCGGCTCCGTGATCACCTGACACAACGGTGGGAAAGGGTCGGTGGTGTCAGCCCTGAGCTGCTTGTCTGACACAACAGTGGGAAAGGGTTTGTGGTGTCAGCCCTGTGCCCATCGGACACAACAGCGATGTCAGCCCTGAGCAACCAATCATAACAGAGGAAATGGGCTGACGAGCGTCAGCCCTGAGCCACCGAACGTAACAGTGGATGAGGACTGACAGCGTCAGCCCCATGCCACCTGATATAACAGTGGGCCTGGGGCGGTGATGGTAGTAGTGTCAGCCGTGAACCATCTGTCACAAGAGTGGGAGTTTTAGGCAGCGGTGTCAGCCCAGAGCCACTTACCACAACAGCGGAGGAGTGGTGGGGAGCTGACATTGTCAGCTCTGTGCTTACTGACACAGCAGTGGGGGAGGAGGCTTTGTATAAAGAACAAACCTGACATTTGCGTGCTCTGAATTACACATGACAAACCTCTGACATTCTCCTGCGTGTGTGTGTCCGATCTATAATTTTCAAAGTCATGGGATGGCCGTCCTCACTGGAGCTTTAGAGACAGCAAATATCCTTTTCCTTTCATATATACGATCAACGGAACAGAGACACATTATGTCCCACGTATATGCAAAATTTGCTCAACGCCTCATAGTCAGTCATATGTTCGAGGACTAAGCAATTTGTAAGTGACAAATGTCAACACAGATTTTTAGTAGTCAGGATGTTTATGACGCATGTCCCTCAGTATGTTCGCCTGCAACTTTTATAACCAGGATGAAACATATTATATATATATATATATATAAATATATATATCATATCAGTGTTTTCAAATTAATCAAAAGTTCCACTAGCTTCTAAAAAGATTTTTGTACTGAAGCGATGGGGGTGCTGTTTGGAATCCAACTAAGTCTGGACCCTCTGTAGATTCACAAAGTACTCACAGGCGAGCAGTCTTACTCGTAGACAAAGAAACATCTGGGGGTCATACGTGTTTCAAAAGGGCTATGTCCCAAAAGATGAGCGCGCCGTGTGCTACAAGCTGGTGGGTAACTATGAACGACCAGTCACCTCACAGACTGAGACGGGTAAAAAAAGAGTCTGTGGTTTAACTATCCCATTCTCGAGTCTGTGCGCGAGAGTTACTTCGAAACTCACGAAAGGATTGAGAGAGTTTAAGTGGCTGGTGTAAACTCGCTTTAAATCATTTCTCAACTGATTTGAGCATCACCGCTAGAAAGAAAAAAATAATAAAGATATATATTTCATTACTTTAATATGATAAGCTTTCCGCACAGAATTAAACTCTGAATTTGAGGACGAATTAATATCAAAGTGCGTATTTTTTTCTTGGAAAGCCGCTTTCACATTTGCATTTCACGGGCACTTACATATGAGCCTCAGAGTCTTTGTTCGCCATCGAGCAACTCAGTCCATGATATAAAAGTGTCTGCAACATTTATTTCAACCAAAAATAAAGCATCACTGAATTTTTACGAGTTGAGGAGAAATGTTTTTTTTTTTTACAACGCGATGATCCCAGTTAATTATACATTTTGGAGACTGTCGGATTAGTGCAATCTGTCTCCGCTGGGTAGGAGAGCTTGTGTGTGTGAAGGGGCACAAACCATGGGCAAAGAGAGTAGCCATTATCAAACACAAACATAATCACGGGGCCACCAAACCGCGCTTGGTGCTTTCTCCTTTCGCTGGTAAAATGTGTGTTCAACACTAGATGGCTTACGTTCTCCATCGTCGGTACATTGCTGAACACAGAACACTGGATGGTACACGTTATGTCCGTGGCCCTGATAAGACCCCGAAATGCTATCAAATCAAGATGCATTAGATGTCACGTGAACGCTAATGAAGTTACATGCAGCAGGTCCAGCTCACAGAGCAAACTGTTGACATCATGGGATGAGGACGTCAGGTCTCAGATAATACAGACGGTGAATTTCTCAACCTCCTCCTTTATGGATTCCGTTGCCCAGCAGAAGACGCCACTGCCAGCAAGCAGCCGAGCGGAAGCTCGTGCGTAACTCGTCAAACAAGTATCCACTGACACCATGCGATGATGACCCTCAAGATGAGTGGAAAAGTGTCCGGAAACGACTAAGTCGACCAAGTAATGATCACTGCACTTGCTGGAACTAGTTCAGCCACTGGAACGGACTGCCAGCTCCCATGCTGGATGAAACGCGAGGCGGGAAAATGAAATCGACATCAGGAATACGAGGAGGAGTTAGGGACGCGTGTGCATAAAGGTGTCACGTCAAGACTAATTACTGGATCGCTCCATGGCTCTGTTTATGACATTAGGTGTGTGTGTGTGTGTGTGTGTGTGTATGTGTGTGAGAGAGAGAGAGAGAGAGAGAGAGAGAGAGAGAGAGAGTGGAGTGCTCCGAACGCACGGACTCTGTCAAACCGTCATTCCTGAGACTCGCGTTCTTTGAAGTCAATCACTCCATCACAGCTCTTTAAGAATACCCTATCCAGGGGAGCGTGGTCGACTCCCAGCACAGGCGAAGGCGGAGAGCCACCCAGCTGAAGGCCCGACCGATGATGGCGATGACGCTGAGCACACGGCATGCCGTAATCTTCGAGGGGCTGTGCATGTTAAGTGTCGGACGACCGGAGCCTGATGCCATACACAGACCACTGGTCTTGGGACTCGAGCAGCGACAGGCTACGTAGTCGGACGCAGCCACATTATCTGGTCTACGATGCCAGTCGTATCAAGTCTGGTGGTGAAAGATTCTGCAAGATTCGACCCAACCAGACCGGAACCCATCATTAAAAGTTTGAGAGGGGAGGAAATTTCAAGCACATCCAAACCAGCCCAGTGAAGAAGAACGTTGTAGGGTCACTGCTCTTGCGACATCGTTTCTTAACGGCTCTAGACGTGGAGGAGGACCCTCACCTCCCGTTACAGAGAAAAGTGATGTGGCAAAGAGGTGCTCCCCTCTAGCAACGTAATCTGTGCATGAGAAGGATCCCTTATATCTTTCAACCCTTGTTGATCTCTTATTCAATCAAAGGCTGCCACCACTCCACTTCAGTGTCAACGAGGAAGGTGTAACTGAGGAATTCAGCAACGATGAAGAGAGGAAAGTAGGGCTAAACTAAGAGCTCTGTGAAGCTACCAGTGTCACGTTGGCACAACTGTGTGTTGAGGGGCATCTGTCAGTTCCTGAACTGTGTGTGTTCATTGAGGCACTTGGCGTCTCATGTCGACTACTCCACACAGCGACAGCCAACTGTCTACCAAGGCAGCAGCAGCTTACCGCCCAGGCACTAGTTAATGGCTGGGACACACTAAACTACTGTCGCCAGCAGTTCTCTTATTTCAAAAGCTCTAGTCTATGGGCATCCCGTCAGCGATGACCTCATACGAGTCAATCCTACCAGAAATACTACCCTTCTTACAGGAAGACCCTGCGTTTGTTTAACTCCCTGAGAGCCACTGCATAATTGATGGGCAAGACGATTTGAGGTAAGAATCCATTGTAGTTTAAAAAAACAGAGATAACCATCACAAAAATTTTCTACAGAAACAAAAGAAGACTACCTTACGAAGCCTCAATGATTATTATGCAAGCGACATAAAACTGACTTGGGTCTGCATTCCCTGTTGAATTGATCATGAGGGAAAACTCGAAGCCAGCGACTCAGTAACAAGCCTATTGACAACTCCAACAGTGACGAATGATGCACACAGCTCCGATGCATCGACAGCGTTGGTCCCAACTTAGCAACACTTAAGAAAACTTTAGTTCACGTTTACGATATTATTTTCCTCCTGTGGATTGTCTTTCTTATCATGACTTGCTGCTGAGGGCGATAATGAGCAAAGCTAAAAAAAAAAAAGTTGCTTTTCTCACGTCTTGACGATATCATTTCACACGTTCTTAAGCTCATTTTCAACCGGTCTTCTGAAAGTTCCTGAAAGTCTTTAGAGTTCACTGAAGTTTAGCTTTTTCTTATGAGAGGTGCTAAAGCCCGCATGATCACTCAAAAACCAATCCTAACTGCGTGTAGTTTAAAAAGGAACGAGTTCTTGCTTGTTGAATTATGACGCATTAAACCTAATAATATTCATCTCATAATTCTCTTCAGTTCTCATTATCGACCGAAATGGGTAACCGTGAGGTCAATAAACTAACAAAATCTGTTGATCTATCTCTTGGCAAAACGGAGGTTCATTGATCAATATCTGGAACAAAAGAACATCATCTGTCTTAATAGAATTCGAACCTTATTCGAAATAAGGACTACCTGATGCACTTGGCTGGTGTTGAATTCCACCCGATGCCACTGGGAGGAACGTTTTTCTTGTCAGTTCTAAATCCACGGACTGTGACAAACTCTAACTAAAGTCGATCAAGGCGTTTGGCGAGGAAGCTCTGAATCCAGTAATTTGCGCCGCTCCTGAAACTCTTTTTCAACTATTTTGGAGTTTCAGGGAAACAGCTTGTAAGTCAACTGCACGGTGAGAGGCCTAAAGTATATCAAAAAGAGTCTTTTCTCCATTTCTTTATGTATAAAAGACTCTAAGACCTATTTGGGAGGAACGATATTAACAAATTGTGGAATGTCAAGTGATTTCGTGTCTAAAATGAAATGCAATAAAGAAGTAGAATGAAAAGATCTTTTGAACGATGAGTGGCTGACATAAGCCCAGTTATTACATATGTAACAATATCTTTAACTTAGTTCCGTTAATTCTGGTGCCATCTGTGTCACCATTCCTCTGGACCTTCTCCATCAGCTCTTTCTGTTTCTTTAGTTGCGGTGACTCAAACCTTGAGAAGCATATTCTAGGTCTGGCCTTACGCATGACATGAACAGCTTGCTTATAACATTCCCTCATCCATGAAAAGGGAATGCAATTCTAATAACCTGCCAGCAGACAGTTGGTCTCGTCAACCTTTCCCGTATTGTGGAACGCAGACAACAAGGTGGGAAAAGTTTTGGATTTTTCTCCTAGCCTTGTTCACAATATTCTTTTCAGAATTCCCCTTCTTCAGCCTTTCGTTTCCTGATGCCCTCATTCCTTGATCTCTCACACCCTACAGATGCTGGACGGCTAGAGCGACGCCTCTACCTTCGTCACAGCACATTTCGAAGCTCCCTTGCTTTTTGACATCATTTAATGAACCATTCCTCCTCCTCTTGTTAATCTCCCCTCTCTATTTGAGGCCTGAGATACCCATTTTCCTACTCTTTCAGTGTATAATCTCTCAGAACCTTTCACCACCTGTGTTCTGGCTCTTAACTACAGAACAGAATTTCCAAATCTATTTTATCATAGATACTGTTAACTCTTGTGGCGTTTTCAGGATAATCATCTCAGCTCCAAGTCCTCTCTCATCTTTGCTCTTTTAACGTCCTCTTTACCATATAATCAGAATTTAGTATAACATTAACCCCTTTTTTCCCAATTGTGTATCATATATGATATTCTCAATAACCACGATAGTATGTGTGAACATAAGGTAAGGGAGAGTAAGTCCCTTGATAATACGTGTGAACATAAGGTAAGGGAGAATCAGTCCCCCTTATCCTATTATGTTCCCTGACACGCTGGTATAGGAAATTTTCCTGTAAACACTCCGAGAACTTGTCTCTCCATGACTCCCATTCACCATGAAAATCCAAATCCCCAAAGTTTATCTCTGTATGATTGAAATCTCCCATTGTCAGTGCTCCGTCATCTCTAAAAAGAGTATGTTTTACTGCTATCTGTGCCATCCTAACTGTTTCTTCATTGTTGTCAGTGTATATTTGTTTTGGGTCGTTCAGTTCTTTGGCGGCTTATATAACACCATCTTCCACTATTTCCTGAAACTTCATGTTATATCATTAGGAGGGCCAATCCTCCTCCTCTTTGTCTTCTCTTTCCTTCCTTAGTATCATTTATCCCACTGGGTAGAGCAGGTAAAATCTCATCTCTTTATCAAGTTTTGTTTCCACAGCTCCAACAACATCAGTTATGTTTTCCCTCGTGAGATCCTTAAATTCTACCTGTTTGACGTTTACTACTAATCCACCACCATTTGTATATATTACTTTCAGTTTGACATTACCACCATCTAACATTCCTGACCCCCCTGCGGTACTAACAGGGCTGCTCAGTCCTCTTGCCTCATTTGGCGTCTCCCGTTCTTTTGCCTTCTGACTGTATTTCTTTGATTGTCTCCCTCTCTTCCCTTCTGTCTCAAGTGATTAATAACCCCTCCACTAAATTCCATCCTGTGTTTACTTTTCCTAGCCTTCCAAAGTACCTTCAGGCTAAGCGACTCCAAAGGAAACAAATGTGTGTGTGTGAGATACATTATAATGTCTCTCTGTGTATGAATATATATATATATACGCTCTCACAGGCACTTGGGGCATACTCATATCTAATCCTTGACAAAAACGTGAATATTCACAAAAAGCCTTTCACACCACGAAATATGCTACCACGGGACACACAACATCATACTTGGTCAAATAAGCTGGGAGGTCTGTACGTATATATATATATATATATAACACTAACAAAAGCAAATACAAACGAACATCTACACATACACACTCAAACGGATATATAGATGAAAACGCATCCATATGTATGTAAGAGAACATATACATATCAGTACACATACACAAAACCATACATATGAAAGCATAAGGAGGGGCATACAGGAACCACACGGGTACATACACATGAAACAGAAAAAGATTCCATAACTGATTGGCGCTGCTCCTCGAGAAAAGTTGTCTAGGAGGAAGAAGCACCAACACTCCGGAATCTACCCTAAAGGCCATACCTTAGGTCTAGCTACAGAGTAATTCAGGTCAGACGTCTTTAACCTTAGGGGGAGAGAGAGAGAGAGAGAGAGAGAGGGGTGGCATATTTGCTGCCGAGGTAGAGAGGGGATGAAGGGGAGATTTGCTCTGGGATATGAGAGAGAGAGAGAGAGAGAGAGAGAGAGAGAGAGAGAGACAGAGAGAGATAGAGAGAGAGAGGAGTGGTGCAGAGGAAAGTCTCAAACGGCGCAGGGGCTACGGTGAAGGAGGGAAGAGCTACGTAAAAGTTCCTGATGACAGAGTAGGTTAAAAAAAAAAAAAAAGAGGAGATCCTTTACGTCCTACGAAGGACTCTTAAAGAGCCGAGGAAAAGACACGGGGGTAATGGCTCTCAGGGACCCTTCTCCTGGTGCAGGTCTACCTTATGTATCCTTCCTCTTCCCCCTTCTTACCTCCCCAACCAGTTCTTCACTCCCACCCCGTTGCGACCAGCTGGCTGGCTGGCTGGCTGCCGAGAGCGAGGCGAGGTGAGGGCGTTGGGGCGACCCATCCTGAACGCCAGTTAATCTCTCTCTCCCCCTTCGTGTCAGGAGAGGGTAAGGGCTTCAGGGGAGGGAGGGAGGGAGAGACAGAGAGAGAGAAAAAGAAAGAGGGAGAGAGAGAGAGAGAGCGGGGTCTTCTGGTAGAGGAACAAGCGAGTCCTTGAGCAGGAAATGGAAGGTATTGAGTGTTGATACACGTGGGAGACGAGGAGGAGGTTTGGATACTGATGGGACAAAAGAGAAGAAAAGGGGAATAAATACTGATGATGGATGAAGGAAGATGCGTGCGTGTAGGGATGATAAGGGAGTCAACACTTACTGACGTCTCAGACGGGAGGCAAAGTCACCCACAACAGCCTCACCTCTAAAGCCCTTTTAGCTCTACAGTGGAATTCCCCCAAGGAGCGGTACTTTCTCCAACCCTCTTCAGTCTCATCCTTGATCTTCTCCCATTACCTGCAGCAAACCGCAATATGAAGGTCAGCTTCCACATAGACGACCTCGCAATCACAAAACCATAGTTGAAACAACAAAAATGCAGCATCGCACTGCACAATTACAATAGTGGCCCTTCCGGAACAGAATGTCATCATCTCCGTAGTCTTCAGTCGCTCGTTTAAACCGAAACACAAACGCATCCAACCTACCCCCTCCAGTCACGCTGTATGGACCATATTTACCTCTAAACAAAACACCAGCTTAGCTAGACATCATATATGATATACAAAATTACATTCACACCAAAAACATCAATAATAAAGTACCTTACAGACTAAATGTACTTAGAACACTAACTAGCTCCAGATTTGGACTAAAATGATAAAATTCCCTCAGCATCTTATACAAACAGTTCATCCGCTCCACCTTAAACTACGCCTCACCTGCTTAGTCGTCCGTCCTCTAGAAAAGCAAATGTAACAAAACTGCAAACCACACAAAACAATACACTCAGAACAATCACTGGCTACTTAAGCAACCACAAACACTCAACACCCACACAATGTAACAAAAGATACTCCAGTTACAATACCATCTCAACATGCTCGGAACTCACTTCTCTGCAGAAGTAATATAAACCTCACACCTAAACTACTCCATAACTAATTACCAACCGATTGGTAGAAATCAAAGGCTTGCCCCTACCTCACAATGACCACCCCAAACTCCAACAACCACCGCAATGAAAAAGTGCATAAAACACAGAAATGACCCGACACACATTAAAGAACCGCCCTCCCAACTCAGTCTTGAAAGCCGTCACACCTGACATACACACGTCTGAAACTGCACTCCCCAGACAAACACGGGTCACACTTTCCCGTCTTACGCTTGCGGACATCACCCTTCTCCCTACACACTATAAACACCGACTTCAGCACATCCCAAGATCCTTCATGCCCACGAGGCATCTGCCACAACAAAGGCATCAAACGCTGACTGCTCAGTCGCCCAAGACGCGCGCACATCACATCACTACACTTTATGGACACGGCTGGCTTCCTGAGCGCTGCGGTAGCCCCATAAAGATAGAAGGGTCTCCTGGGGCGGTAAGTACGCGAGTATATATCTAAATATTAAGCATATAACCCAGAATCCCTCTGACCTGAACGCGGGAACTGGGAAATATTCCGACATCCTTCGTAAAATCCTTACAACACTGAAAAATATATAAAAATGAAGGAGAAATCTGTTGTCCGTCTCTTGCGATAACAGCACTACATACCCTTGGAGTACAACCTTCCATTTCCACCGTCATCCTCATCATCTCCCACACACGACACTACGGGATGGAACTGTGTGTACCCTAGACCAGCATCTTAAAATTCCCCCTAAACCCACTTGACCGCCCGTCTCCAGCCAGCCAGCCTCGGTACCCATTAAACTAACGTAGTATTACCCTAAGCACCCGTTTTGCCCATGGACCGAGAAAATGCTCTTAGTATAAAAAGGGTCCCTCAAGACGTGTACGACTTTCGTATTTCTTCCTAATTTCCTCAGTGGCTTCACTTTCCTCTTCTTTCACCTCAGCGGTACCAGCAGTTTCATCCAATTATTACCATTCATTATAATGGTTCAGTATATTCATCTCTGTTTCACCTCTCTCAGCATCAGTCTATCTATCCGTGCGTATCTATCTTGTATATATATATATATATATATATATAGTTTCCGTATGATGACAAATCATACGAAGATGAACCGTTATGGTTATCTCCTCCTCCTCCTCCCCCGAACGGAGAACCTGAGGAATTCTTTTTCCTCGTCTATTTTCCCTCTTTTTATATAACTTTCCTCCATCAAGAGGCAGTTGTACAAACACCTCATCCACATTCTCTTCCCTTTACCAAATATTCCTTTCTTTATAAGAGATGGTCATGAACATAGCACCTTTTTTTAGCCCATACCAAGTCGGCTGAAATTTTTATGAGTAGATAAAGATGTTTCTTGCCCAGGGCGCATGTGGTGGCATCTCTGGTGTGGCGGCATTTTCCATATTTCTGGACATACTCCCTCCTTCATTCGTAGCCACTTGGTACTTGAACAACATCTGGTACCACTTATACAGTGCCATTACCATTGGCGTGCCAGAGGGCTCATACTTGAGACCACTGCTCTTCCTGATCTTACGTAAGATGACATGTCAGAAGGTCCGAACTCTTACTTGAATATGTTTGCGGATGATGCATAGGCCATGAATAGTGCACCAACTTACAAGGGGACCTAGACAAACTACTGACGTGGAAATGTCCAGCAAGCTACTCACGTCCTATTTAGACCAAAACTAGAATACAATTTTACTAACTTTGGTCAAAACAGTTAAAGAAGCACAAAGATCTAAGCAACAAAGTCCAGAGGAGGGCAACAAAAGGTGGTACCACAATCAAAAAAGCCAATCTACAGTTAGAGACTTAAAGGACATGTATTTGTTCACCATGTAAGAGAGAAAATTAAGTGTTGGCTTGATCAAAGCCTTTTTTGTATACAAACTATTCTGATTACACTACTGGCGAATAGCCCTTCGAAAGATTAAAAAACAAAAGAGTCAGCAGCCCTAACATCATATCAAGTTAGAAAATTGTTTAGAAAAAATGTACAGAAAACCTTTCATCGTTTCACGGTGTATGAATGAAATAAAGTGATTGACTTAATTGTGAATGTGGACTGCGTTCCTGACCGTCACGCATTCACGGGCCGCCCGCCCGCCTAGGGTCGAGCCCCGTAAGTTCGAATCCAGTCTATTGCGGCAGCCGGTCCACAGTCAACCCAGCTGTTCATCCACCCCTTGGGGTTGATCGATAAAATAGATACCTGGCTCAGGC
This sequence comes from Panulirus argus, assembly GCA_038088735.1. Lineage (NCBI taxonomy): Eukaryota > Metazoa > Arthropoda > Malacostraca > Decapoda > Palinuridae > Panulirus > Panulirus argus. The sequence goes on along the minus strand of JAYMFT010122097.1, from coordinate 624 downwards.
TAAGGTATATATATATGTATATATATATATAGCGTTATGGGATAGCCTTGATTAGGGCCTCAGCTGCCCGTGCCGTCTCAGCAAACAAGAAGACAAAAGATAAGGGCTTTATGACTGCTGGACCCTCTCCCCGTAGAGTACATACTGGTAGATACATACAATGTTGTGATCAATAACTTGCCAGTGAACGGTGTTGGTGGCATATGCAAGGGAGAGGCAGCCGTCGGTCGCTGGCGAGGGTCAAGGGTCATAAACCCTCCGGGGACGAGAATCAAACTGGAATCAGATTCATATTTTTCATTCCCGTGCAGGGAAATATCTTTTACGATTCATTTGGACGTGGAAGAAGGTAGGTCAACAGAGTCCCTTTGTGGACTCCCTTGGTATAGCTGTTAGCGTTCCGCACCGTGACGCATTCACGGGCCGCCCGCCCGCCCAGGGTCGAGCGAATAGATTCGAATCCTGGTTGCTGAAGCAGTCGGTCCACAGTCAACCCTGCTGTTCATCCACCCTTAAGGGCTGGTCGATAAAATGGGTACCTGGCTCTAGCTGGGGTGTACATATATATATATATATATATATATATATATATATATATATATTTTTTTTTTTTTTTTTCTTTCA
>JAYMFT010122086.1:0-13235 GCA_038088735.1 Panulirus argus | reverse complement strand
TTTGTCGTTGTATTGTGATCATGCCTCAGGGGGCCCCTCTCTCTCTCTCTCTCTCTCTCTCTCTCTCTCTCTCTCTCTCTCTCTCTCTCTCTCTCTCATGATCACCCCTCCCTATCCACCTCCTGCTCCACCCTGCTGAACGACCGTGCGGCACGCATCATAATAACTGTGTCCACACACACAGACACACACGAGTCTCCACCGGGTTATTGTGGCGTCCCTTCCATTTAACGGGACCGGGGTCGAATCCCCTGACTGGGCAGCCAGCTCACAGTCAGCCCAGCTGTTCATCCTCCCCTTTTAGGGGCTGGTTGATGAATGGGTACCTGGCGGTAATTTGGATGTGTGTGTGTGTTCATATGTAAAGACATGGTGTGTATACAAGGTTAAGAGACGGGTCAACACGAATGTAAAACTCCCCCACCCCCTCTCGTAATACGCACACACACACACACACACACACACACACACACACACACACACACACACAGAGTAAAGGTGAGGAATGAAGGACATAGTGCTGTGTGAGGTCCCGCCTTTCGCCTTCCATCTCTAGGGTTCCTGTGACCACTGACATATAGAGCGGCTTGGAGATTATTCAGTGGAGTCTGGTCCCCAGTCCAACCCCTCTCCCCTCCTTTCCCTCCACACGAAGACCAAACTGCTAGGATGGTACTGCTGCTTCCCCAGACCAAAACGCCAGGGTTCTGGCCTCGTCAGACCATGCACTGAGATAGATACCGGGGTGTGGACCCCATAACCAAATACTGAGGTCTGGTTGCCTCTCCCATACACTGAGTACAGAAAGCCCCGGACCAAAACACTGGCATCGGTGGTGGGGTAGACCACAGACCTTCCCACCGTGGTAACTGTGGCAGAAACTTATGAATTTACATGGACTGTGTTGTGTGTTGGAGGACTGTTTTCTTATCCCGGAAAGAGAAATATTTTTTTTGTTATTTTAGTGAGTGTGTGAGTCACGCTCGATACCCTAGTGTATGAGAGTCCCACTGAGCTCAAAAAAGCTAACACTGACGACATTGTTTTTTTTTTTTTTACCCGGAAGAACCTCGGTACTTCGTATGAAGAGAGGGAACGCTAGACCCAGGCCATGAAAGAGTACCCTCCACTGAGCTATATCAGCCGTTTGAGTGGATGTAGATCGACAGATGTAGATAATATTCCTTTCTATCAAATCCGCTAAATCTCCTTCCTCTCTCTTGCTTGATCGGCGTCTCCCCCTCGCCAAAATCTGTTTGAACTCAGATTCGGACAGGATTTCCCACTGGGTTAGTCCCATCCTAGTGAAGTTTAATGCCCCTAAAAAGAATCTGATTCCTTCCAGATCTCTCCCCATCCAAAAGCCGCCCCCCCGCCCGCTCACAACTCTCACCACACGTCCTCTGGTGACTCTGTAACTCCTCCAAGCAATGCAGTAAATATATCTGCAATCACAGGAACATATGATCTTGTCTCGGAAGCCCCGCGTTGCCCAGATGGTTAAGTCTGCCTCTGAGGAAGTGGGAGTCCCGTTTTTGAATACAGAGATTCCTCGTCTGCATAGTTGTCTCAGTTTTATACCGAGGATTAGTCCTTCCTTGTGTGGGGTGTTGCTCTTGTATGGGGGTTACTGCTCAAGGGGTCGTACCGTCTTGCTCAAGGGTCGTACCGTCGTGATCAAAGGTCGTACCGTCGTGCTCAGTGGTCGTTACGTCGCTGTCAGAAGTCTAACATATACAGCAGTTTGCTTTTCCTGGTGTGACGCGTGTGACGTGTTACTCTGATGTTACACAAAATTTATCCAATTTATGAGCATGCAGTGAATTTTATTTAGTTATATTGTATCACTTGTTTCAGGAATATATGAGTATGTGCAGTAGCCTTGATAATGGAGTGTAAAGAAAACGTGAGACGGTTGGTTTATTTTTTTCATAGAAAACTTAGAACTTTGAGGCCTCCCTCTTGTATTTTGTGACGTTTTGAGGCAGGGGTTAGTAAAGGAAGTAAGGGCTTATTAGGAAGGGAAGGGCTGGGAAGGGGTGATAGGTAGGTGAAGGCTGATAAGTGAGGTAAGGGTTGATAAGGGAGGTAAGGGCTGGTAAGGGAGGTAAGGGCTGGTAAGGAAGATAAGGTTAGTAACGGAGGTAAGGGCTGGTAAGGGAGTTACAGGGTCGTAAGTGAGGTAAGGGCTTGCAAGTGAGGTAAGTGCTGGTGGGAAAGGTAAGGGCTGATGGGAGAGGTAAGGGCTAGTAAGGTAGGTAAGGGCTGGTAAGGGGGTAAGGGCTCGTAATTGGAGTTAGGGCTGATACATATATCTGATGCGATGTAGTTGAGGAATGTGTCCTCGTGTCGTATATGAAGCAAATGTGCCCATGTGTCATACCTGTATGATACGTGTCCGTATGCCATACTTAATGACTATGTGTCCACGTGTCATGCTTGAGGAATATGTGTCCACGTGTCATTCTTGAGAAATATGTGTCCATGTGTCATGCCTGAGGAATGTGTCCATGTGTCATACCAGAGGAATATGTGTCCATGTGTCATACCAGAGGAATATGTGTCCACGTGTCATACTTTAGGAATATGTGTCCACGTGTCATACCTGAGGAATATGTGTCCATGTGTCATGCCTAAGGAATATGTATCCACTTGTCGTGCCTGAGGAATATGTGTCCATGTGTCATACCTGAGGAATATGTGTCCACGTGTCATACCAGAGGAATATGTGTCCATGTGTCATACCTGAGGAATATGTGTCCACGTGTCATACATTAGGAATATGTGTTAACGTGTCATACCAGAGGAATGTGAGTCCACGTGTCATACCCAAGGAATATGTGTCCATGTGTCATGCTGTACGCAGTCCATGTATCACTACAGCCTGACCACAGCAGGTGACAATGCACTGGCCTCGTACTAATTAGATAACGGGGTAATTAATGTAATGGGCGGTAATTTCCGCTAATGGTTGGGGGAATGGGGGAGGGAGGGAGGGAGGGAGGGGGCGGCGGCGGTGGGAACGAGAAAGCTACAAATGATGATGAAAACATTATTGTAATTAGTGAAGAATCCCGATGCAGACATCGATGATGGAGTGAACATCGAGTAAACATCCTCTCTGCCCCCTGGTCAAACATCGTCCCCTAGTTCCCAAGTAACATCTTCCCCCAGTTGTACACGGGAAGGACAGACGACAGAAGACCTGATGGGCTCTGACGAGGGTTATCTACTAGGGAACATTAGTAGAGTCCTAAGTTACTAATATATATGCAGATGGAGACAGGATAAGACTCCTCCCCACCCACCGCTATAGATAGAGAGGGGAGAGTAAAGCAGAAGGCTCCTCCCCCCACCCATCATCGCTCACTCCGGGAAACAGTCGTGACGGAACGCCTATGAAATAAAGAGACGGTATACCGACGGGGAAAGTTTATAGGAAAGTGTGAATGAAATTATATTCTCATCTAACATCAGCCGCTGAGTACTTTTGGAAAGAATGGCTTTGTTGAGACAGAAGCTGAAATGCACGCACATTGTATTCTCTTACTTTAAACAGGGTAATTGATTGATAATTAGTATTATTAGATTATTTCTCTGACCTTGTCCCAAATGCACAGAGATTCTTCACCTCCGAGGACAGGACCTGGCGATCATTGTTATTCTGTAAGTCTGTTGGCTTGAAGAAAATTCGGCCCATTTTGTGTTACGTAGTCTCTCTAACTTCATAGCGTTATTTCTGGTCTGTTTATTTCTATCTAAAGTGCAGACTTATCGTTAGCCATATTTCCGAAATTATTAGATTATCCTGGAAACCGTCTGTGTCTGCGCTTTTTCAGAAGGCATGATTTCAGATCTCTTGTTTCTTCGTGGTATCAATTTCTGACGTCTGTAACGTAGATAGATGGTTTGTCTCCTCCTCTTTGTATTGGTTTTTAGTATTTTTCTTTTATATATATTTTCATCACTGAAAAGGTTTGGTGACCTGAAGTGAATTGGGTAGTCCGAAATGTGGCCCGAACAAGGCGTCGTGAAGAGGCACTCTTGCCTGCTTTAGTTTTATATTTCACATTTTTATCCCCTGATCATGACCCTCTGTCAGTTTTATCATACGCATTTTCTTGTATGCTTTAGGGTGTTACTGACAGTCATTCCTAGGCCTCTTTTCTTTCTTATTTTACTTGGAACAATGGCTCAGTTAATATTTTGTAAATGTGTTTAATATTTCAGGCATCGGAGTGCTTTACTTAGCATTTTCCCTAAACAGACGACATCCATATTCCGTGTCCCTAACCAGCGCACAGTCCGAGTGATTGTAAATTCTTCTCTTGTACGGCTATTGTTTACTGAATCTGTGCCATCGGCACATTTTTCGATTCTGCTGGCGAGTTCTGCCAACGGGTCAACTCCCCCCCCTCCCCCCTCCCCCCCAAACTCCAGCGCCCTAGGGTACTCTCTCAGCCCCTCCCTCCTCCTCCTCCTCCTCCCCCCCCTCCCCCTAGGCAAGAACATTCCCCCCCTACCCCCGCCCCCGAGGCTAGCCACACCCCGAGGCTGGCAGCCACCACCGCCACCACCCACAGGCCAGAGGTCCCCCCCCACCCCCACCCCCACCTCCCAGGCCGATCCAGGCCAGCCACTCCCACCCCAGGCGAGCTGTCCTACCCCGGACTCCGCCCTATTCCAGGACCTGGAAACAATCCAGACGAACTGCAGGTAATCGACCGCTTCAGATGAGTGCTTCCACCACTCCCCTCCTCCCTGGACGACCCTACGCCCAGAGGCGTCGTCCCTGCCTCACCATAACGACCCCACCCACAGTGCCTCCCTACCGCCCATGACGACCCCCACCCCCCCACCCCCGCATCCCACCCGGAGGCTTCCCTACCCAACTTATCGACCCCCACCCAGTTCGTCTCCCTACCCCCTATGATGACCCCACCCAGATGGTGGCCACCCCCCACCCCTAACCCCAGTCACAACCTCCCCCTCAAACCCAGAAGCCCCTCAACCCCTCCACACAGACCCCCATCCATAGCACCGCAAACCCTACTGTCGAACCCCATGAACCCCATCTAGATGACCTCCCCCCCTCACTGTTCTTCCTCTGACTGCCCACTTTTGAACCCCTCACCCCTCCTCTATCTCTCTTCCTCCCCCCCACCTTCCCTCCCCCCTTCGATTAGAGGTTGATATTTTCTTTAACTCATTTTAGCCCCTGGGAAAGAAAAGAATAAGGCTAAAATTTTCTGGGAAGGGATAAAGAAGGAGGCAATAAATGGCGGTGTAGTTTACGATGCTTTGGTTCCCGCCACATCCCCTCCCTGGCGCGCGCTCACACAGCCCTTGCATCGCTCAGCCTCTCGGCTTCGCCTTCTAAAAATAACTGACTCATATTCCAGGGAGTGTGCCAGAGAACCGGCAGAGGGCCTACAGTTCCAGGAATAGTGCCACGTTACTGCTGATGGTGGTGCGGTACTGCGAATGGTGCCACATATACCACCAATTGTGGTGCAGCGCTAGAAATGGTGGCACAGTACTGCTCATGATGCCGCATCACTAGGAATGGTGCCAGATTACTTCTGGTGTTACCACAGAGCCAGGAATGATACCATATTACTATCTCGTGATGCTATAGTACTAGGAATGGTGCCAAATTACTTCTGGTGTTACCACAGAGCCAGGAATGATACCATATTGCTATCTCGTGATGCTACAGTACTAGGAATGGTGCCAAATTACTGATGTGACGATGCGATGGTGCTAGGAAGGGCGCCATGGTTCCAGGAACGATATCAGGGTATCAGGAAGGGTGCCACTGTGGAGGGAAGGGTCTTACGGTGCCGGGAATGGTACTACGGGACAGTAAATGATGCCTGGAATAGTGCCACAGATCTGGAAATGGTGCCAAGGGACAGGTCAGAGATCGAGGGAACTCTTTTAGTCTAGCCAAATGTGTAATCTCGTCTCTATAGCTCCAAGAGAGCTTCACCTCCTTTATTATGTACCACACGACTCACGATGAGTCACGAACCTTGGAGGAGTGAGGCATCTTGACCTGGGTCAGAGGTCAGGTCTACTGTAGAGTATATTCCCCGGGGAGTGTGGTCGTACAGGGGTCCCACATTTAGTGGAGGTCACTCACTAAGAGGATCAATATCTTGGAGTCTTTGATATTCCTTGAGGTCAAAGATCGTGGACCGTATATTCGCGGTGGGGGTCAAATATCTTGTGGGTCAGACGTTTACCCGTGGCATAGAGGGGGCGGGGTCAGAGTGCCAGGGGTCGGGGGTGGGGAGGTAAGGAGGGCTGGCACTGTGGGAGAATGGGATTCCCCACAGGCGAGAGGCGCGGTTGGGGGAGGCACAGATAACGAGAGAGAGAGAGAGAGAGAGAGAGAGAGAGAGAGTGAGAGATAGACGGACAGGATGAAAGAGAGACTGAGGGGAGTTGACCAGAGATGGTCGTTTCCTACCGTGCCCAGCAACACAGCTTGAATTGCCATAGTCTCGCCAGCACCAGCTACACACACACACACACACACCACAACGCCCCAGTAACTGTAAACAAAAGAGTCTGTACAAGCCTTTCCCAAGTCCTCCCCACATACACAGTCTGCTGGACACTTAGTCGTGGAGCCACTCACCCCCGGGGTGGTGTGTGAATGTGTGTTTGTTTGTGTGTGGGGGGTGGGGGGTGGGGGGGGAGGTGTGAAGGAGGGAGAGACAGGGGGTAGAGAGGGAGACAAATGAGAAGCAGAGAGAGAGAGAGAGAGAGAGAGAGAGAGAGAGAGAGAGGGGGGCGGGCAGAATGAGACTTTAAGATACGCCCTGCCAGACGACATTGCCCGCATGGTTATAAGCCTCATTGGCCCGGTAGAATTCGTGTGGTGGAGCATAATAAAAGGAGGGGGAAGGGAGGGGTGGAGGGGGACGGGACGGGCGTCCATAAGGTCCACAGTCTCCCCACCCCCCAGGAGGGTGGGTGGGTGGGTGGGTGGGGGTTAGGGCTCCACTACGGGACTGCGACCTCCAGACGCCCAATTTTTCCCTCCTATAATCTTGATAGGAATGCCACCTCATGACCTGCTTCAGTCCGGAAGAAGAAAAAAGAAAAAAAGAAAAAGAAACAGGAAATTGACGTAGGTATGTTGGACGTGAGAATAGACAGGTGATGTAAGGATTCCTGTCTGGGTTCCTCACTGCCTCATGACACTGTCGTAGAAGGATTGACTGTAGTTAACACAGTCCACAGTTCTCTCGTTTATTAATATATTGATATTTGTGATTGAAATATTCAGCGTCCAGGAACAAGTGAATATCGAATATTGAACTGTCATAGAAATCAAACAGTCCTTCATACACTGTAACTGTATAAACTATGCACAGTATAACTGTGTAAATTATGTGCAGTGTAAATATATAAACCATGCACAGTGTAACTATACAAACTATTCATAGAGTAACTATGTAAATTGTGCTCATGGTAACTATATAAACTATGCACAATGTAGCTATATAAACTATGCGCAGCGTAGCCATACATACTGCAAGCAGAACTATGGTTATTAATATATACGTCATTGAATCCAAGTGACTTGACATGCAACTAAAAGCATGCAACTGATGATATATGTAGACTCGATACAATATATATATATATATATATATATATATATATATATATATATATATATATATCACGTGTAATAAGAGTTGAAAGCCAGGGTTTTGCCTTCATATTTAATATGCAAGATATACGAGACTTCTTGAGCAACAGTTCCCGTTCTTCCAAAGCTTAATGGAAAAGTCTTATTACTGGGGTGTGTGAAGGGAGGTTTCCACCTGGGGGTGCGCCTCACACGCCACATCCTCCCCATCCCTATCTCTCCCTACTCTCTCCCCTCGCCTCCCCTCCCCCAAGCGCAAGTGCGTGCGCCCCGTGGGAAATAAAAAGCTTCTCTGATCCAATAAATGCTTGGTCAGTAATGCGGGAGCTGCAGTTCATTAGCCGTCCCATGAGACCCACCCCATGAAGAGTGGAAGTTCATTATGTGTTAGATTCATTAAGGTTTTCTTTTTTTCTATCCCTCTTGTGCGATGTTAGAGGGCAGTTTTGGCTGCCTGTGAACGAACACCGGGCCGGTGCATACTGCCGGCGAACGAATCCAGCGAGATCGAGAGATTCATTCAAGTTTGAGATGCTTCGGAACTTATACATGTGTATATATTTCGCCTTTTTATATCGTGTGTGTGTGTGTGTGTGTGTGTGTGTGTGTGTGTGAGTGTGGTGAACGCACCTCTTTTGCGACACGGGACATGAACTTCTTCTCTGGGTTCACTGGTTCGATACACTGCATCTTCATTGCTTCATACCAGGTATCGTCCTCCTTAACTCAGGTATACGAAGCTGTCTCGAACACCTGAGTCCTTAATATTATCTCCTCTGCACGAAATGTTGGAGACGAGGTTCGTGAATGTCTGGTGAAATATCTTTTAAGTAATAAATGTTAGTTTTAGTTATTAAACATATAACTTTTTATTATTCACGGATTAAATGCAAGACATGTGAGACATGTGAGAACGGTCAGGTGTGTATGATGTTTGACACATGTATCCTTCTCACTGTCCACTCACCTCCTAGGGATCCTACGTGACACATGTCCTCACTGTCCACTCACATTCTAGGTATCCTGTGTGAAACCTGTGTCCTTCTCACTGTCCACTCACATCACAGGGATCCTGCGTGACACATGTCCTCACTGTCCACTCATATCCTAGGTATCCTGTGTGACACCTGTGTCCTTCTCACTATCCACTCACATCCTAAGTATCCTTCCACTCACATCCTAGGTATCCTGTGGTGACACCTGTGTCCTTCTCACTATCCACTCACATCCTAAGTATCCTATGGTGACACCTGTGTCCTTCTCACTGTCCACTCACATCCAAGGGATCCCCATGCGACACCAGAATATCCCTAATCTGACGTCTGTTTTCCTGACTCGTAACACTGAAACCTGTACCACGACTAGAGGCCGTTGTGGGGGATGGAAGGGCTAAGGGGCCACAGCAGCATACCTCCTGTTTTCTGTGGTTCGGGCGTGCCCTCGGCGGACACACTAAGTCCCGAAAACTTGCAGTACAGCGGCAACAGACCATCAGAGCAGCGGATTCCCAGCGACTAGCCCTCGATCGCAGTTCCTTTGCCCTGACTGCTTTTTTTTTTTTTTTTTCATGTCAGTAATATTCAGAAAATAATTTGATTTTTAAACTTTTTCTAGGAGCTTCACACATTCTTGTAGATTTTTTATCTGGTTTATTGGTTCTCTGGTAAACATGCCATATTGAAAAGCAATATGGTTTATTGACTATAGCTGAGTGAACCACCACAAGGGGTATTTGTACTACATAATTACTAGTTAGCTAGGTCAATGTGCAAGTGAATTATTGTAATCAAGCCAACTTGAAATTGTGTGTGACGAGTGATTTTCTGTTAAGGAGGAATGAGTACTGTGAGATAGGTTTAACTTTATTTCATGGGGACAGCGATGCCTATCATCATGACAAAATCTTAGTCACGTAGCCTATTGATTTCTTCTTTGAATGCTAAAGAGTCTCCTGTACATCTAAACTGGTTTTATATTTTTACTTAAAGTGACTACAATGCATTAAGAAGACATTTCCGTTCTGACCACTACCTGTGTGAAGAAGGGGACTGTCAAGAAGAACGATTTACATCTGTATTCCGCACCAAGTTGGATTTGCAAGGTGAGAGGGTGCAGTGAAATGATTGGTGTAATTTAATGGTTCAAGAAACTTGCTTATCATCCTTCAAGTTAAACAGTAGTAATTTTTTGTACACCCATCCCCTACTTTATGTGGGATCATTATATCCGATTTTCTGCGAGGAACTTCTTATACCAATCCATCATTTTATGCACTCAAAATTTGTTACTTTGTGGATATGTGCTGTAGAAACTGCCTCAAACTTCAGTGAGGGTTAGTGCTTGGAGTGATCATGGGTCCTGGGATTAATTCTCTTTGTGCAAGGTTTTTGCAGAACATAACCCCTGCATAAAACAAGGGATGGGTGTATATAGTTATGCAGCTTTATAGCAGTACCTGGACTAGAAAACATAATACATAATGGTTGATGAACCATGAATAGTGAGTTATGATATGGTATTCACATTTCTTATAATTAAGTATACTTAGATATTGTTGCAGGAAGATAGTAAATAGTAGAGAGACAATTAGGTGTCATCTTAAATGATTTTGTTGTAATTGACTGAAAAGGAATTTGGAGGCATTTTTGTTTACATTTTTGCGGTGGGGATTTTACACCTTCTTGCCTAGGAACAGTGATGCAGTTAGTTTTTATATTTATATTCTTAAGACTCCAAGAACAGGATATCATAAACACTTTTTTCAGTAGCCAAGGCAGGTTTCTCAAAAATCTACCCTTCATCATATATATACTTGATAATATTCATCTTTTATCTCTTATTTACACAAATTAGAAAAGTGATTGTTACACAAACACCCTTCCTTTAAACTAAATCATTCTTTCCTTTTGGCTCATGGTATTAAAAAAGCACTCCTTTTATTGTATATCCAGTTATTTAAAACTTTACAAATAGGTTGTATTTCTTGTTCCAACATGTTTATTACATCTTTGCTCCTAAAAATTGGCACATGTAATTTTGATCATTCATTGTATCAACATTTGATTTATCATGGACACCTTACAAATAGCAAAGTTTGGCATTAAGAAACTAGAAGTTCTCTTCAGATGCTGAGATTTCCCCTTTTCAAAACAATATTTGCTCTAATTATCCAAAGGATTGAATTGTCCCATCATGTTATACTTCACTCCTATGTAGGGAGGCTGTAGCTATATCTTAGCATTATCAAATTCAAAACATACATATTTGTCAGCTCCCCAATCTGACCTCAAAACTTAACCCACTTCCCGTGGGTGGTAAGGTGATGTGGCTTACTGCCTTATGTACAAACAAAGCTGTGCTGACACTTTCTGTGCATATGAATAGTAGTGATACACACACAGTCTGAAATTTTTAAGATGCCACCAGTCGTATGCACTTTGCATATGAAAACTGTAAAATGATAAAATAAGATTATACACAAATTGTGGATGAAAGCTTTCATAGAGTGAATAAGGACAATTCAGTGAGGTATGAAGTTGGTGGTGGATTAAATGCCTTAGGTGAAAAATCTGAAAATGGTGTACATTTAGTGTGGGTTCCCTAATGTTGTTGAAGAGTATCATAAAGCCAGCTGATGTTTTAGTTACCGATTTAGTTTTGTTCAGCCTGTTCTAGAACTGATGAGGGTTTAGAGGTGGAAATACCAGTTTGGTTTATGTTGATGGGAATTCCTGGAGGGAACAGGTGTCAGATATATAGGTAGATAGTAGCCTGTCATCGCTGAGCTTAACTTTAAGAATTTTCATTAATCAAGTTAATTAGTTAGTCACAGGGAATGGCATTTTAGTCACAGGGAATGGCATAACTACTGTGTTCTGGAAGGTTGGTGTATAGATGATACATGTACAACCATAAATGATTTAGGTGGAAAGTAGAAAGTTTTTGCACTTGATCTTTGATTATGTGTGCAGATATAAGTCTCTTGCAAAATTGATTTTTCTCCAGCCAAGTCTAATTTTTGTAAGGTTCCATTCATGGACAAATGTCCACATCAAGGCCATGCTGTAGTTGAAATATAGAGAGTTTAATGAAAGAGAACTTACTACAGCTTTAACATTATTAAGAATTTTTTGTTTTATGTATTTGTAACATTTGACGGATGAGAGGCACACATAAGACGAAATGAATTGCATTGGTGTGGTATTTGATTAGCTATGTGTCATCACTGGGTTGAACCAAGGCTTATGAAGCAGTCAAGTTGAACAGTGGAATAATCTGTGGTCCTTGGTTGTTGATGATAGGCTGTAGTTTCATTGCATTTAGCATAACACCTAGAGAGTTTATGTGTGCAAATGAGGCTATTCTTTGTTTGTGATGCTACCCTGCATTGGCATGGGAATTGGTTGGATGTAAAAAAAATGTGTAAGAACAAGTTCAGATTAATTGTGCAGTTATTGATATGTTTTCAAGCATTTGTGTGTTGTATCATATTATTTTTGTAGTCTTGGTTAGAATGGTTTGTTTCTTCACAAAACTTTCATTTTGTACTAGCTCACCCATCAAGGGTTAATCTTGAAACAAAGTCTGATTTATTTATTTACAGCACTATTAGTTAAAAGTCTTAAATGTATTATGTGAATATCAGTAGATTAGTATTACTTTACCTCATTCTTGAAACGGGCTGTTTCAGCTCACTGTACGCAAACCCACAGCCAGAACATGAGTAAACAAGCTGCTCGACAAGCTCGCACAGTGGATATAGAGTTCACTGTCAACCATCGTCAACAGGACAGCCATCGACAAGATGATAGAGGTAGAGGAGGTCGAAGAGGAGGCAGAGGTGGGAGAGGTGGAAGGTACTACCAAGAGTTTTGTTTGCATTTAAGACAAGGCACAGTTTACATGTCACATATGATATCAGTATTTTAAGTTATTCATGGTAGTGATTATATAAGGTGTTGCAATACAGTTGAATAGTGTTTTGCAATGATTGTTATAATTTTTGCCAGGATAGGACTGAAAAATTGAATATCCAATGAAAAGTGCTTAACTTCATGATCAAGGAATGTTCAGTAAGTAAATCAAGTGTACTTTGTTTATGCTGTGCTTTATTATTATTATTATTATTATTATTATTATTATCCCCCCCCCAATATATATTCGCCTTTTCCCGCATTAGCGAGATAGCGTTAAGAACAGAGGACTGAGCCTTAGAGGGAAAATCCTCATTTGGCCCCTTCTCTGTTCCTTTTTTAGAAAAGCAGAAACTGGAGGGGAGGATTTCAAGCCCCCCGCCCCCTCCCCTTCTGGTCGCCTTTTACGACACGCAGGGAATACGTGGGAAGTATTCTTTCTCCCCTATCCCCAGGGAAAATCCTTATTATTATTATTATTATTATTATTATTTTATTTTTTATTTTTTTATTATACTTGATCGCTGTTTCCCGCGTCAGCAAGGTAGCGCTAGGAAACAGACGAAGAAAAAAAAACCATCCCCCCGCATACACACATATATACATACATGCACACATATGCACCTCACATATATATATACATATCAACATAT
>JAYMFT010122075.1:0-13235 GCA_038088735.1 Panulirus argus | reverse complement strand
AAAAAAAAAAAAAAAAAAAAAAAAAAAAAAAAAAGTTAAAGCCTGGCATTGATGTGGACTTTTGTCTGTGACTGGAGTCTCCAATGTTGAAAAAAAAATAGACTATGATAATGAATCACTGATGGTTAAGATGAAAACACAACTATTCTTTTAATTATTTATTCTATCATCAACAATAAATGAGTGGCATGTACAAAATGGGGTACAAAATTGTACCACATCTTTGTACTTGAACAAGTGGATGTTTGTATGGTTGTACACTGCTCCCTGATGGGCGATTTGACATGAGCACAAACACAGGACACAACACACTTGGTGTGACTTTTGGCAATGTTTGCCCAAGAGCAGTTTAGCTAACAGTTTATTCAACAAGGGAATCAAAATGATCTAGTGTATCTAAATCAAAGTACAACACAAGTAAATGAACATATTCATCCTCTATATCATCCATTGGATGGAGAATGTTGGCAAGGTGATGGGCCACTGGCTGAATCCTCCCCCTGCATGTGTGGTTATGTTGTGTGGTGCACCAGACATACAGAGGGCCAAGGCATTGCAGGGGGAGGCTGAGATCTCTGGTGGAGGTGAAGGACCTCGCACACCACCACCGTACGCTGCTGCCCCTCCATTGACACACAGCCACTGCCTCCTGAGAGCCATGGGTATCAGCCTGAGGGATGGAAAGTTCCCCCATGGTGCTGGAAAAAGTTCTCTTGTGGCGGTGGCCATGGCGGGGTGGTGCTGAGCTCATCACAGACATGGCACTGACAGTTAGCAGGTTAGTACAGCTATTACTACTGGCTGTGAGGACATTGGAAAAGCTGGAGCAGATGTTAACTTGCACCCTTTACCACTGTTTCTCAATCGCCTCGGGTACTGTAATAAACAGCCATATCCATATTAGAGACTAATCACTGATGGGAAAGATAAATTGTTAGATTACTACTTGCTGCTACATCTACCAATTTCTAATAACTAAAACTGAAAGAAATGAAATAAAAGAAAAGAAAAGAAAATGTTGTGTTAGAAAATATTAAAATAATAAAAATCTACATCTAAAGTAGCGGAGTCAGATGCCTGAGGATTCTCTGTGATGGGCGTGATATGCTTCTACCTGATGACTGCTCTTATTTAACTGCGTCAGGCACTGTAGGAAAGAACCAAAATATTATACACGAGTCTGGGGATATGGTTATTAATAATGGACAAGATCATGTGATTTTCATCCAATAATTTTTCACTATCTTGCATTTTGACATGAAATTTTTGAACTTTCATATATCTTAGGTTAGTCCTTGAGTATTTGCTCTGCTCTTACTGTATAAAAAACAAAAAGTTTTTCATCAAAAGAATATACAATAAAAATATTGATATTCAATAAAAATCACAAGAATCTAATATCAGAAAAGAAACATGCATCATAATTCTTTTACAATTTTTTGATAAAAATGTTTTTTGGGGAAAGACTGAAATGCAGTACATTTACATACAGACTATAAAGATATGAATAAAGTTGAAGAGGTTCACTAAAACTTTGTGATTAACATAAAACATTCATAATGTAAAAGCATCTACAGTCAGTTACTGGAAGATTTCTCATTTTATCACACTGACAGATGAGTACAGGATACTGTGAAGACTTTAAATGACATGTAGACTATTTTGAAAACTCTATGTGCTAAGTTACAGACACAAGAATATATAACTAAAATGTCATCATCCTTTTCCAAAACAAAATTAGTCTCTAATGCCATCTATAGTTATAGCATATTTCAACTCTAATGCTTTTGCTTTCATGACTAACCACTTTAGCGCTGAGTTAAACATCATAATGAAACAAAAATGCAGTTTTTTTAAATGCTAATCATCACCTCATATTGACTATATAGCAGCATTCATAAAACTATCTTTTGTAAAGGAGAGCTGGCTCTATCTCATTTCTTTTCTTTTTTCTTTTCACATAACTTCTTACAAGAAACAAGGCTGTAAGGCTATGGCATCATTCAGCTAGAAGCATCTATGAAGCGAGCAGACACTGCAAAATCTGATTACTCTCAAGTTGAAGAAGTGGCTATCATAAATTTTTCAGTTCTATCTGCATTCAACACTGACAGGTTTGGCAAAAATTGTAGGAATCTCATCACTGAAAACTTACTGTCGGCAACCAGAGAAGCCTACAACTGCCAGAGAGAGTTCATTTCCTGCCTTCCAGGACTGAGGGAACAAAGGGATAAGGTAAATACACTGTGGGGGCAGTGGGGAGGGATTGGGCTATGGTAGCTTTGGGGAAAAAAAAAAAAAAAAAGACAAAAAACATCAGGGACGGGAGGGTCTGATACAAAACAGATATACTCTTGTTATTTGGTATTTTGGGATAAGTTCTTTTAATAAAATTAAGGCTAGGGTTAG
Source organism: Panulirus argus (assembly GCA_038088735.1). Taxonomy (NCBI): domain Eukaryota; kingdom Metazoa; phylum Arthropoda; class Malacostraca; order Decapoda; family Palinuridae; genus Panulirus; species Panulirus argus. The sequence goes on along the minus strand of JAYMFT010122075.1, from coordinate 10,826 downwards.
GACATTAAATTCTCATGCATTTTCTATTAAAAAAAAAAAGACATTTTGTGAATAGTCTGACATAATGTTACTGACTTGTAAATTACCATCTTAAAGTGGGATTGACTGTTAGAAAAAGTATAATGGGGAGCAAACTATTAAATAAACACATGCCCAGTCTGTGGAAAGTGGAAGCAATTGGACTTATTAGATCCTTTTAATGGTGGTAACATATTTTTGGAATGTTCTGTGGGAAATGAGGACATTAAAACAACCATCACAGGAATTGGAATTTCAAACAGACTGGAAGGATGGACCTTTGAAATCTGTCCACTTAACATTTGCAGTTGATCTTGCCAAGAGTAGGGAGAATTACACCAATCCATGTTAAGTATATGAGAGGGATATATGGGAAATGCTATTCCCAGCCACTTAAACAAATTTTTTTTTTTTTTTTTTGATGAGAATAGTAATATGATATCAAAGTTCAATAAAATCTATACAATAACCATATGGGTGCATGGATTAAATATTTTGGAATGAGAAATACTACATGATCTTACATATCTTCTCCTTTAAGGGTTATAGCAAAAATTAATGACTTCATCCTTTTAAATTTTCTTTACAGTACCATTTGCATTTTCCTTTATCTTATCAAAATATATGAATTTTAACAGAAACATCCCTTAAAACACAAAGGATTAAGAAAAATTTTTTTATTCTAAAATAAATAGCAATCTTGCTAATTTCAGTAGACTTTAACTAAAAAACTTTAACTAAAAACTTTAACTAAAAACTTTAAGTTCCTGAGAAAATGTTTTCAAACTCTTAATTCTAAATCTGATTACATTCTCATATCATAATCCAATAAATCTCCTAACCTACTATATCTCTTTTGTAATTAATTACTATTATATATGAAAAGGCTAGCCCTGCAAAATTTTCCCAGAGCACTGTCTTCATATATCTTTCTGTTAATTACCTCACATCTTTACATATCCATCCAGATATCATTTTCTCTAACAAGTATTCTTCTCATAGTTCACACCATTTACACTCATTTGTTTGCCTATTCTCTTCTTATTCTCATATCATTCCCTGCATTCAATCTCTATGAGTTAAAACTCAAAGTTACTTCATTCATGAAGATCTGTCTCTACAACATTAAATCAGCTCCAAATTCAGTTGGGTATATCAGATACATACAGCACCTCTGACCACATCCTCATCCTATTCCTGGTGTGTTAAAGTGAAGCATCTTTTACATGTTTGCCTTTCCTAACTTGCTTTAGATGCCAAAACTTTAACAATAATAACTTAGAGTTTCATCATATTACAGCTCTTAAACCACTGTAGAAAATTTTGCTCTTGCTTGAATTTTGCCTTAAGCTACTTCCTTTCCATATTTTTTTTCTTTATTTCAGCATTAAATAATCTACTATATGAACACATTCACTCGCTGTCCACTATCATTCAAATCAATCCAATAACCACATACAAAAAGGCACACATTGCAACTTTTCCCATGTAACAATCAAAAGGATGCCCATCAATCACTCAAGAAATTATATTACAGCTCTTAAACCATTGTAGAAAATTTTGCTCTTGCTTGAATTTGCCTTAAGCTACTTCCTTTCCATATTTTTCTTTTTTATTTCAGCATTAAATAATCTACTATATGAACAAATTCACTCGCTGTCCACTATCATTCAAATCAATCCAATAACCACATACAAAAATGCACACATTGCAACTTTTCCCATGTAACAATCAAAAGGATGCCCATCAATCACTCAAGAAATTATCTTTTACTGTCACTCTACTCAAGACTGCTTTTCATAGTTCATTTTCAGTGTTCAAATAATTTTGCTCAATTGGGTATACAGTATTTTACAAGTCAGCACTCAGAATACAAGTGTGCATTTAAAGACTAACAGACATCACAACTTAAAATTCAGACACTTTACATTCAAGTAATTCTGAAAAAAAGATATTAACAAGAAACCCTAATCCCAGACAAGGATTAATTTACTTTCCAAGCAAAGAGTTTACATAATCTTAAGGTAAACCTCCTACATTTAATATCCTAGACTACTTCATTTTTATTTAATGCATACAACAGAAAATTCTGTTTCTTACCTTAAACATCCTACGTAAGGCTGGAGGATTAATTAGTCACACTCCACTCTCTACATAAATGGCCAAAATTCTGGATATGGCCACTGTAGAAGGGCCATTAATAGCTGTGCACCATTAAAAATGGGAATAAGGCTAACAAGCTACAGAAAAGGGCAAGACAAGACACACACAAAACTCTTTTCATGATTTCTTAACAATGGTTTATTTAACAAAACTCATGACATCACAGCTTATAAAGGAAATAGCATAAATGGCATGGACACAGTGAACAGGAAAGGTTATTCAAGCAATATTATTCAATTGACACTTGTGTATTGTAACAGCAAAGAAGGAAGAATTCTTTTGTGGTCTAGTTATAATTATAAACTTATTGACAATCAAAATTGCTGAATGATCTTAAAATGAAATCTACTAATCTCCTTCCTTATGTCATATTGTTGACAGCGATGAAAATCATTCAGAGTGACAGGTATTCTCTGTGATCAGGATAACTATTATTGTTCACATGTGCCTTTCCATTTATAAGTCGTAAAATTGGTAGTAAAATACTGAACAAGTGAAAAAGGAGTTGCATGACAGTTAGTTTGGCTGACAATAAACACGTGTTCACTAGTAACATGGACAGTGCTCCAAAGCAGCTGCCATAATAATCTCAATGTGATGAATGACACATTAGTTTGTCAAACACAATTTGCACTTCACTGGTATACTATCCCTAATTACTGAATTTCTGGGAGGTGCAGGCAAGGAGTCTGATGCTTATGACCCGCATTCTCATCACACAAAGATAACGAGACCTTTGGTACTCATTACAATGTTATGAATATCAAGAATTATATCACTTACATTTAATTCAAGTAAAAACATCTAGCTACATTGGATGAAAATATTTTTGTATCTATCATGACAAGACAATGTAAACTGATGAAGTTCAAAGAAAAACTACCATCAGAAGTTATATTTTAATAATCTTGCCTGATATCTTACAGTATTATAAATGCCATGAAAAGGGAGAAAAAATATGAACTCTTTCCTTAAAAAATAAATGAATAGAGATGAACTGGAGGTAATGAGGGCAATGAGGTAAAAAAATTTATACAATAATAATACTCACAACAGTTCTGTTGGTGTGAGTCTCAGGAGAGTAGCAGAGTAAGTCTTGGCAGAGTATCACAAAAAGACCATGAATAGGTAGGAGAAGGGAAAGGGAAGCAGGAGAACTCCAGGAGGAGGAAGAAAGCTTAAGTTAAAAAGAGTTATAGTTCCTCTTCACTTGGTTGACCCAATGGTGGCTGTTCTTGGTGGTCTCATGTCCTTAATTGTAGGTGATGAAGATGGGATGGTTGGTTGGGAGTAAAAGTTCACGAGTAGCAATGGTGATCGTAATCCGATTATTGCCTGAACCTTTTACATCTTAGAAGCAGATGGAATTTGATGATGATCATAATGACTGTGATAATGATGATGAAATGATGACTGTGATGATGACAGCAATGGCAGAAGCAGTGATAAGGGGTCAAGCTCAGGTAAAATTCAGGCAAGTAGGTTCACACACTGGACTGAAGGGTTTTAAATTATGCTAAAGCCCCACTGTATGACTGGCATCTTTATGACTCTGAACTATGATTGGCACTGACATTAATATATTTAGATCCATCTGGTTACAGTATTAACTGTGTTTAGAGGTTTAACATTATAATACTGATGGAGATCTGACACTTAAAAGCACAGTCCAGCTTGGTTTGGTATAAAGCACCCAAGAACTCAAGAACTCCTCTGTACATATTTCATTTGAATTTGATCCACCTGCTTGGATACCTAAAATGAGTAAAAATTAAGAGGAACAAACTTAAAAGGTGAGGATAAAAAAGCTCCATAGGTCTTTGAGGAAAGTAGGGGTCTTGGATAGCTTTATGATGTCTGGTAAAATAAATAAATAGGGAAACTATGATGAATTTATTCCAAAATCTGTCAAAGAACCAATTATGCCATGCAAACAACCACACATTCCATAAATAAGTGTCTTCATAAGGATCATAATGTAAAAAGTCCCAAGTATGCAATGGGTAATGATGGTAAACTTCTTTATCTATTTGTTACTATTACTTGCATGATCTTTGAAAGATATATATGCATACAAAATATATAAAACTGAGTTACTAATACTCCCATAGCTCCAAAGATATGCTGGTCATGGCATCAAAAGTGATAAAACAACCATTATTTGCTACTACCAAAGTATCTAACATAACTGTGACTACCCACCCTATCATTACTGAGGAATTCAACTTAGGGAGAATAGATCAGGATACCCATAAAGAGAATCCAAAAATGCACCAAGAAAGTTATATTAAAAAATTACATTATCCATTGCACATATTTATGTGTTATTACAAATTGCAATGACCTTATACTACACACTACAGGGAAATACTTTTAATTTACATCTACAAGATGTGAACCATCCAAATGTTCTTGGTAGGATACAATGGCATGCTTGGGGAAAGGAGGGAAGGGGACAGGCAGGGACCAGATGCCACCAAATAAAATGAAGGCACAAATTTCAAGAACTGTCTACATAAGACATCTCACTGTGTGTACCCTACAGGTAATACTTCATTATTTTTCATAAAAAAAATGTCTTAGATGCTCATAAATCATGTATCCCCACAAGCATGCATTCACTTTCCCATCAATATAGATTTATTACCTTATAAATTTTACCAATGACCCTTTTCAAAGACTATATAAATCTTATATCTTGATCCCAACTCAAGGGTCTTGCCCTTAACAACATAAAATAAATGGAGCATGGGCAGTCATCAAGTCATGTAGAATGTCTGCCTTCAGCTCAAAAGGAGCTTTGGTTGGACAGTTAGCCACCTTCTTGTGAGAGGTGGCGATGTCTCTAATTTGTGTCAACTCTCAGCACTTCATTATATGTACACTATACTTGACAATCACACTGCCCCCAGCTAAGCAACAGTAGTGGCAACTGCAGCAAACAGCACTGGCAGCTGGCAACCACAGCAGTAGCAACAGCTGACTCACATGGAGTAATTAAGGGCAACAACACTTCTCTGTCTTTCATTAACTCAAGTCACACACCCTGAGTCTTTCAGTCCCACTTATACCTTTCAGTGAAAGTGGGTAGAACAAGTGCTAAAGTAGCACATAAAAACATTGCAAAAATTTTATTGTCTCCACAAGTGATAAGGCTGTTATAACAACCCACCCCAAAAGGGAAAACTTTTCATGAGTCAAACCACAATGTTTTTTTGAGCTCCCATTATGAAGCCTTAGTTTCCCAAATGGCACATGTCTGACTCCCTGCAATACATTTTGTTAGGGTGGTGACTGAGGTTAAAAGAAGTAAATCTTGATGTAGGTAAAATAGATAGCCCAGGCTAGCACAATCCAGTGGCAGGAAAAGAGTGGGTTCTCACCGTCGGTGTAATTACGGGCGATGAACTTGAGAGTCTCATCCATCAGCACTACAGGGACAGAAATCTTCATGACAGCAAGCCACTGGTCAACAGACAGTGGCATCACCTGGAACACAGTCTGAACACAAAGAATAAAAATTAGTATATACTGATCCCCTGTTTTAGGTCTTAAGTCTATAGCATTTGGGTAAAGAAGGGTTTCAGCAACACAAAGCAATGGCTTCAAAAATCTAGCTTCCAGCAAGAGGAAACAATTAATGGTTACTTACTTGCAGAGAGTTATATGCATTATAAATATAAAAAGAATTATATACTACATCTACAAACACACTGGGATTATCCTGCTTGGCAATCACAGGAAAAGGACACTATATAATAAAACAAATTAATCAATTTGCTCAATTCAAATAGTTAAACACCTCTATTTTGTAAAAAGTAATAATGGGCAGAAAACTTCCCATTTACTGCAGCTGTTGTACACAACTACATTTTCTGATGATGGAGACCCAAGAGCAAGCTAAGAAGGTGTATCTGAGAAGCTGTTCAATAGTAAAGTAATTATAAATGTAATAAAGGTGCAAAAGAACTAGGAAGATGTGAAAAGTACAGGATGCATCCCTATGCATAGCTGTTTATGCATTTTTCTACTGCTGTATTCAAAGGTAGCATCCTCCCACATACATGAAATTAACTCAAGGTTTCAGACTGATGATAACTAGATCAAACAATACAATACTGTGTAAAGCAACACCTTTGTGTCTTCTCTGGAGGAGGACATTCTTAAAAATAGATCCTCATACCTCTCTGACCCATAATCTTTTAAATCAGCACAACCCATTAACTCCCAACTCCCATCATTACATAAACAGCAATTTGTAACATGAAAATCAATACTGCCTATAGTACCTTAGATATCTACATTTACTAAAAACAAAGCTCTGATCCTTCAAGCTACAAACTACACATTTTATAATTCTTATACCATTATGCTATTCCTGCTTTTAGTGAAGTACTGTTAGGAACAATCCTTCTGACACTGCATGGCGTTTGCCTTTGTATTGCCTGTACAGAGAAGTGAGACCAAGCCATCTACTCATGCTCCCCAACTTATGAAAGTTCGACTTACGATTTTTTGACTTTACAATGATGCAATATTGAACACATTATTATTAAATAGGTTTTGTATTAAATGATTTTGTCCAGCTCTAAGCTAATGTAAGTGTTCTGAGAATGTTTAAGTTATGATGTTCGTTAGGTTAGATGTACAGTATCAAATGGACATATTAAATGTATTTTTGACATACAATATTCACTTATGATGGGTTCATCAGAGCATAACCCCATCGTAAGTTGAGGAGCATCTATATAGTCTATACAGAATACAGTAAAAACATTAAAAAACATTTCTGGTAAAAAAAAAATGGTACTCCATTTGGATCTTCATTTCCAAAGACATGTGCAAAACTTTCCCTTGTCTATTCTTTTTCCCTTTCATTAACCTCTATATTTCAATTAATGCCTGGCCTTTAGGTGGACTTTTGTCCGTGACTGGAGTCTCCAATGGTGAGAGAGAGAGAGAGAGAGAGAGAGAGAGAGAGAGAGAGAGAGAGAGAGAGAGAGCGCACGTACGCTGAGGATGTCGATGTACAGGATGATGAAGTGGAGGGTCATGGACAGGGCCATAGCCGCCAGCAGCCAGAAGTTGACCCAGGGAGGCATCACCAGCAGCGACTGGTTCTCAGACAAGCTGAAACACAAATAGTCAGTAAGGCATATGAGTATGAAGAAACTGATGCCTAAACAACATAGTGCATTTCCTAAACCTATACTACAACACAGTAATAAATAAATTTCCCCATTTCTTCATAATTTTTTTCAAAATTTTTCATTAAGTCTCTGCTGCTGAGGGTAAACATATGTACCAGTCTACTTTACTTCTGAGACAAAACAAACTGAAAACTGACTAATTTTTCTGTATGTACACAGCTATGCATAGCAACAGGAATAAATCTGAATCTGAATGCTTCCTAATTTCCACTAACTAACCAATAAATTACTAGGTATGAAGACTGAAGCTGAAGTCATTAAAGAACCATTAAAAAAACACAGAAACACAGAGAATTTATTACCTGTTAAGAGCGTTCAGCATTTCGATGGTGACCAGCACAGACAGGGCCATTGTCATGGGAGCAGGATGACTGAAAATGTTGCAGTCTAGACCCTCAAAGTTTTCAGGATCACCCAGGCAGGACAGATGATGAGACAGTTGGTAATAGTTTAATTGTGGGCCAGTAGGATCATACATGAACCACCAAGATGCAGCAAAGACAGTGGCTGCTCCAACATAACCACCAATGGCCATGTAGCGGAAGAAGAGCCAGCCAGAGATAAGGGATTCATCAGCTTTGCGAGGGGGCTTGCTCATGATGTCAAGATCAGGAGGGTTAAAGCCCAGTGCAGTAGCAGGCAACCCATCAGTTACCAAGTTGACCCACAAAAGCTGAACAGGGATAAGGGCCTCAGGAAGACCAAGAGCAGCTGTCAAGAAGATGGACACAACTTCACCAATGTTGGAAGAGATCAGGTAACGGATAAACTGTTTCATGTTGTTGTAAATAGCACGTCCTTCTTCAACAGCAGCTACAATAGAAGAGAAGTTGTCATCAGCTAACACCATTTCAGATGCTGATTTGGCTACAGCTGTGCCTGAGCCCATAGCAATGCCAATCTCAGCCTTCTTTAGAGCAGGTGCATCATTCACACCATCTCCAGTCATGGCTGAGATCTCATTTTCACCCTGAAGATACTCAACAATCTTTGACTTGTGGAAGGGCTCTACGCGAGAAAAGAGACGGGAACGCATGCAAGCAATCCTCTGATCTGGAGGAGTAAGCTCATCAAACTCACGGCCAGAATAAGACATGCCAGTTGTGTCTTCTTCTTCACCAAAAACTCCAATACGACGGCATATAGCTTCAGCAGTAGCCTTATTGTCTCCAGTAATGACAATTACACGGATACCAGCAGCACGGCACCTCTGGATGGAGTCAAAAACTTCCTTACGGGGTGGGTCAAGCATACCTACCACACCAACAAAGGTCATGTTAACTTCATAGGTGTAGAACTTTGTAGAATCTCCCAGGTCCATGTCCTCAGGCTTCATTGGAGTATCAATGGTAGCAAGACCCAGGCAACGAAGGGTGTCACGACCACAACCATAATCACGGGTTACAGCAAGAATCTTTTCCTTAACACCAGCAGTAAGAGGAACCTTCTGGGTGCCAACACGGACATGGGTACAACGATCAAGAACACCCTCTGGAGCTCCCTTGCAGAACATCTTTGGCCCAGTTCCCAAGCGAGTAGGTTTAAGAGGAACACAATATGATGACATGGATTTGCGGTCCCGGGAGAACTCCAAGGTAAATTCCTTCTTCCACTTTGTCTCCATATCTTGCCTGGCAACAATAGCAGATGCACGGCGATCCAGACCAGCCTTAGATATGCTGTAAGGGTTAATCTTCTCACCAAGGACAATAAGAGCAGTCTCAGTTGCTTCACCAACCTTCTCAAATAGATTCTTGAATTCATTAAAATCAATGGAAGAGTCATTACACATGAAGGAGATAGTGGACAATTCTTGCAGTCCCTCAAAATCAGAACCCTTAACTTTTGCACCTTTCATGTAAATGTCTCCAATAGGTTCATATGTGGAGCCAGTGATCTCAAACTCCAGAAGAGAGCAGTCATTACCCTCAACCTTGTCCATGATGAACATACGTGAGACAGACATCTGGTTGGTAGTTAGTGTGCCAGTCTTATCAGAGCAAATAACAGAAGTGCAACCCAAAGTTTCTACTGAAGGAAGAGACCTGACAATGGCATTCTTCTTTGCCATACGACGGGTACCTAGGGCAAGACAAGTGGTGATGACAGCAGGAAGACCTTCAGGGATGGCAGCTACAGCCAAGGCAACAGCAATCTTGAAATAGTAGATAGCACCCTTGATCCAGGAACCACCGTGAGCAGGATCATTAAAATGTCCAATGTTGATAGCCCATACAGCAACACAGATGAGGGAGATAACTTTGGACAGTTGCTCACCAAACTCATCAAGCTTCTGTTGCAGGGGTGTCTTGATTTCTTCAGTCTCAGCCATCTGGGTTCGGATCTTACCTGTGGAAATAGATGCAGTCATTGAAACATACCTTACTTGTGGGTTTTGAGACAAAAATACAGGATTTGGAAAGAAAACACCTTTCACTTGTGTTCTCTCAGGAAGAATAATCATGTACCAAGTGAACCAGGTAATGAGAGATGCTAAGGGAAGGGGCTGAGGAAATACAGTCTTACAAGAAAGTCCTAAGATGTGCTTGAAATCCTAGAATGTACCCCCAAATCTACTGTAAATAGTAGGTTATAAGTTAGTTTGGGGTATTGGCTGACCTTACCTTTTTCAGTTAGAAATGCTGATTTAGGCACGTACCTGCAGTATATGTCAACTCCTAAACATTGTGGCTAAACCTCTGAAACATCATGTGATCAGCTGGTGTTCACATTGGCTGGTGATAAAACTTGCAGTATCTAACCATTATTTCAGCTATTATTTGAAAAAGAAGCTTATATACTGTGAAAAATGTAAATGTTTATTGGAGGTGGAAGGATGGAGTAAAAGGGATTTTGAGTGGTTGGGGCCTGAACATGCAGGACGGTGAAAGGAGTTCATGGAATAGAGTAAAATGGAATGATATGATATATTGGAGTTGACGTGCTGTCAATGGACAGAACCAGGAAATGTAAAACATTTGGGGCAAACCATGGAAAGGTCTGCGGGGCCTGGATGTGGATAGGGAGCCGTGGTTTCAGTGCATTACACATGACAGCTAGAGACTTAGTGTAAGCGAATGTGGCCTTTTTTGTCTGTTTCCTGGTGCTACCTTGCTGACGTGGGGGATGGCAATGCTATTTCCTGTGGGGCACGGTGGCGTCAGGAATGGATGGAGGCGAGCAAGTATGAATATGTACATGTGTATATGCATGTGTATGCATATGTATGTATATATGTATATGTTGGTATATATATGTATGTATTGTACAAGTATGTGCGTGTATGTATATATTTGCGTATGTGAGTGAATGGATCTTTCTTCATCTGTTTCCTGGTGCTACTTTGCTAACACGGGAAACAGCGAGCAAGTATAATAGATAAATATATATATATATATATATATATATATATTTTTTTTTTTCTTTTTTTTTCAT
>JAYMFT010122064.1:0-13235 GCA_038088735.1 Panulirus argus | reverse complement strand
TCTCTCTCTCTCTCTCTCTCTCTCTCTCTCTCTCTCTCTCTCTCTCTCTCTCTCTCTCTCTCTCTCTCTCCATTTCTAAACCTAATAACCTTGCTTTTATTCACATTTACTCTTGCCTTTCTCCCTTCATGCATTCTCCCAACTTCAATAGCCAGTTTATCCATTTTTCATTCAAATCAGCAACTATCATTGTATCATCAGCAAACAGTACCTGACTCACCTCCCCAAACACCCTGACCTCAGCCAGACTGCAGACCTTCCCATCTCCCCAAAACCCTTCCATTCATATCCCTTACCACCACATCCATAAAGAGAATGAACAGCTGTGGTGACTTCACACTCCTGCCGCAAACCTTCCTTCACTTGGAACCACTCACCGTCCTCTCATCCTACTTACACACTCACCTTACTCTCTTGATAAACACTTCTTAATAATTCTAATGTTTTTCTACTCATATTCATAACACCTTCCACAAAGCATGTTTATCATTCCTATCATATACTTTTTCCAGATCCATAAATGCCACTTACAAAGCCTTCTATTTCTCCAGTTTTCTCACATGCATTCTTCATAGCAAACATCTGATCCACACTTCCTCTGACACTCAACCTACATTTTCCCTCACTAGCATGATGATCTATGCATGATGCCATCCTTTTAGTTACCACTCTTTTATACAACTTTTCAGGTATACTCATCCTCTGTACTATACCTTGCCATGATCTATACATACATAAAAAATTCTTATTTATGAATTAACAATACAGTCACCTTGTTTTTAAGAAATTCAACAGCAATACCTTCCATATCGGGTAAAGAGGGATATTTTTTACCAGAAAATGAAAATAGAAAAAAGAAAAGGTTTATAAATGTTATAGCAGTGTTCAACAAACTTTCTGTTTAATGGTGAGATTGGAATGAAATTTACTGTTTGGTTTCTACATTATAAAACATTTGTTTAATGAACAAGAGTACATAAGAGGAAACAGTGTAAGACTGTATGTGCTAGCTGTAGTGCACACCTCATCAAACTTGCTGTAATGTTGATGTTGATATAATATTTAATATTTTATGTCTTTTATAAATCAGTGTAGTTATTTATGAACAAATGCGTATAAAGAAACAATGTAAGACCAAAAAAGAGCATCATAAATTGATAACCATTGTAAACATTTATGCCAGTGAAAGTGTGCATCTTATCAAGCTTGCTGTAATAATGCTCTATTTAAGATTGACTAACTCTTGCTTATACTAATATAGGGCAATCATATACAAACAAGAGTATGGAAATTATGTAAAACCAAAAACACATCAGAAATTGATAGTTACTATAAACATTTCTGCACTGGCAGTAAAATACATCTCATGAAGTCACTATAATGAAATGGTGATATATGACTTAATATTTGTTATGTATGACATTATAGGGTTATCATTTTTGAACAAAACATTTCCAGTAAAAGCAATATAAAACCAAGAACAGCATCACAAATTGATAATTCATTTACATGTAGGTGCCTGCCAGCCATACATACCTCATTTACCTTAGGGCTACTAGAGGGCTCATCTCTTCATGCATGAAAGTATTAGATACTAAAGTAACTGAAGAGTTGTACTTTAAAGAAAATATATGCAACCTTTTGGATTAATAGCCTTTCAACCAGACATCCAGATCACTTAAGTAGTTTACCGTGATTTGCTTGCATATACCATACTTTATCAGTTCTGTACCATCACTGAACTGTTTCATGAATAAGGTATTCTAAATATATCACATATATTTCTTTTTATTTTTTTCAGTAGGTTACACTGAGTTCTTCTTTCCAGTCCTCTACATCTGTGTCTCACTACTATACACTGAGGTAAGCTATGCAGTTCACATGTGACCTGTGTCATATGTGGATGCTTACACTTACCACATTTTGTAATTATAGGGAGTCTTCATCTTGTGTCCTTTAAATGACCCTTTCAGCTTCTCTGACTCCAGTAGCTGCTTTTTATTACACATATTCTTCCTTTTTGTTTCACTTAGGTCAAAAGTAGATTGCGTGATGAGTTTAGGTAGGTCATGCAGCTCTCTTATTTACAGTTGTTAGTTTTCTTCTTGGATGAAGAGTCTGTATGGTTGTTGTTGGCATAGACTATGGGAAGGACATTGATAAGGTATGACCAGCAGCAAGATAATTGTGTTAACCAAGGATCTGTATGAATTGTTCACAGGATAGTTAATGGTATGATCAGCCATATCTAAGAAATGTAAATGTTTTCAAAAGATGGGCAAGTTTAAAATTAAAAAACATTATTATTTAGTAATAAGAAAGAATGTGAAACGGAAATGCCCGAGAGACCTTATATTAGTGAAAGAGATCTCCGAGATATTAGAAAACGTAAGGCAAGGAAATGATGGCGGGAAAGTTTGCAGTGAGGCTGATTAGTAGAAATGGTTAAGGTTGATGTTAGATATGATTTATGATTAGGCAGTGTTTGTGATACATAATTGGGTTTCCATCAGATTGTAAATTGCCAAAAGAAATTTTAGAGAAGTTTTGGAGAAGGATGATATGAGGCACTTTTGTGATATGTAGACACTGAATGACAAATCACAGATAGAATTCTTTATGTCTGTTATCAAAAGATATCTGTCTTTGTGAATACTGTATTCTGTGACTGTGTCATGTGTAAATGATAGATGTAGTTTTGGATACTTTTGATTTAGAAAATATCATTTCATGTATAATTTTGTTCCTGATTAGCTTACAAACATTCATTTTACTCAATAATTTGATAAAAGAGTATGAACTTTTTATATTATAACCCACCCAGGAAAACTGAGCGTAGAGTTCAGCGTCGGGAGCGATCACTAAAGTCATTGCATGCAGCAACACGATTGGCTCAGTCTCGTCTCAAGTCGCTCTCTGCAGTCTGCAGGTTTGCTTTCTTGTTCCTTTGAAGATATTAGAGTCACTAATATGGTATAATATCACTTACTAGTAATTTAGTGTGTAAAGAGTTAGTTTTATGTCACCAACATGACAAGGCAGACACTTGAGGGATTGCTTTGTTTGTCTTCCATCTCTCCTTTGTTCATTCAGTTGTTTGTATGTGGGAGTCACAGTTTAAACTGCAGTATAACCTTGGTCATAGCTCAAAAATTCTTAATCAGATACTCATAAAACTTTATATGGTTGTTTCCCAGCCTCTAAGGATTTGAGAGGCATATAACTCTTAAATCTACTTTGAATTTTACTTGAGTTATGCCTGTTATAAAAAGTTTAACCTGTAACTAATGGTAGCTCATAACTTGAAGAAAATGCCAGCTTTAGCCATGGATCTTTATGCAGTTGTGTATCATCAAGAAGACCTGAATGGCTTTATGTAAGACCCTAAACTCTAATTAGGATTTTGCTCGAGTTATGCCCCTTATAAAAAGCTTTAATGTGGAACTTACCTTTGCTCATAACTTGAAGAGAATGCCACCTTTAGTAATGGATCTTTGTGCAGTTGTTTATCATCATCTAAAGAAATGAATGGCTTATATAAGGCCCTTAACTCTAGTTAAGATTTTGCTTGAGTTATGCCATATAAAGAAAAAGTTTAACCTTGAGATTAACCAGGCTCATAACTTGAAGAAAATTCCACCTATGGCAGTGAAGAAAATTTCACCTATCACAGTGGAACTTGATATATATCTGCTGATGTTTTACAACAACATTTCCACCCATTTTCATTTTTCCCACAGTGACTATGGTGCAATGTTGGCAACACAAGTTTTTTGTGGGACTTTTCTTGTTCAAGTTTATTGTTCAAGTTGATATGGATATATATTTTGTATTAGATTCATTTTTATTGAACTAGTTATTACACTTACATGTGATTGGAGAATACATCATAGCTATCTTGAAAACAGTAGAGTTCATCTAAAAAGTACCTCTGACATAGTTATAACCAAAGCTGTCATGTGTGTTCTTGAGTTTGTGACTATAGATGGCTAAGACAGATATTCTTTCATTTTTAAGTAAAATGCTCTAGGAGTTTGCAAGCATAATAACCTTGGGATGATATCATAAAACAAATCTACTTTTAAGGGAATGTTTTATGTTTATAGTATGTGTTTTTTGATCTTGGTCACAAACATTCAAGTCTTAAACATTTTCTGGTATGCAGTGAACTCCTTGAAGATCGAGCACAGCTTCTAGAGGCACTAGTAGCTCAGCGAAAAGAGACAGAGGAATTGTCAAGAGAAATCACCCTGCGTAGTGCAGCAGTTGGGGCACTTTCACAGAAGCTCAAGGTACGTGTTAGTTTCATTAACTAGCTGGGCAGTCTCTTGCAGGATTGGGCAACCTTACCCTTGCCATCTTATTGGGCTGAGGACTGGGATCCCAGGTCTGAAAAAAAAAAAAAAAAGATTATCAAGATGCATTTGGTTAATCTTCGATGCACATTATGCTGCAGGTACTGCAAGAAGATGTGTGCACTGCTGTGATTAAGGGGTCTATGTAAAGAATAAATGAATGTAAGCAGATGGAATGGTTGAATATTCTAAGGTGTAGTAGAAAAAATTTAGGTTGGGATGTATCATATCATATCATGTCGTATCATATCATATCATGTAAAGGTTTGATCTAAACTCTTATTTGGATATCTTGGGATTAGAAATGTGAGTGAAAATTAAAAGAGGATTTGGATTATGAATGTATGGAATGGAATTGTAAATAACTTCTAAGAAATTTTTAATGATAAGTTGAAGCATTGTGATGGAATGGAACAAAGTGAGATTGAAGCCATGTGGAGGCTTGATAAAGACACGATGAGGTAGTGGGAAGAGAGGAATGACATGGTGAGATGAAGATATAAAGATTTGATTTGATAAGAAAAGGGAAAGCTTTATTGCAACTGAAAATAGTGAAGAATGAAGGATGTTGAGTGAAGACTATGAAGTCTTGAATAAGAAGTAGAAAAGATGGTACATGAAAATAAACCAGAAATAAATCAAGTAAGGGTATCTGAAAAAAAAAAAAAAATGAAAATCTGCGGAGAATTTTTGGCGATCAAGTGAACTAGAGGGAATTAGATGCCTGCCATTTGCTATCCTACATGTTTTGAGTTAGCAGTCTTGGTTTTGAAAGTGATGTCTACAAAACTTGCACACCTGTGGAGGGTCGAATTAATGATAAATGAGAAATAGGGAAAACAAGAAATTATTATGGAAAGAAGATGAAGAGGTGTAAATGAGCATTCTATGTGAAAAGTGAGGCTGTCTTGACAACTTTGTGACAAAGGGTGAATTGCATAAGAAGTGAAGAGAATTCCTTAAAGAACTGATTAAGATTGAAGATATTAACCTTCCTTTCCTCTCTGCAGTACAAGAAGGGCTATGCTGTCTTCATGCCTTATTTGATACCTCCATATTTTACTGTCTGCATTCTTTCTTCTTTCTCTTGCAACCCTAGTTCTATCAGCTTTGATGATAACTGGACAGAATTCTTTCTTGTTTGTAATTACTCTTTGTGTGTTATGGGGAAAGACATCTTACAATCGTGTTACCCCGTCTCTTAACAGTGTATGTATGAACCATGTCTTTTACTTCTGTGTATATATGTACACACAAACACAACCTAGTTTATGCCAGGTACCCATTTTATCAACTTGTCCTTAGGGAGGATGAATAGCTGGGTAGACTGTACTATCTGCTGCTACCAGGATTCGAACTATACTTGTTTTATCCCAGGTAGTCTTTGCATTTATGACAGTCAGTAATGCTAACCGCAACACCATGAAGGTCCTTCTGGATGCATAACTTCAACCCGAACATAACCATTATATCCATTACTGGTTATCCCCTTATTTCTTGTCTATATCCATCAATTCTCCTCATTTCTTTTATCGGAGAAACTGCATCTGGCAAGTCTATAGACTGTAGTAACCTTTTTATCAGCATTTCTTCCTTCTCCACTCTTTCCTCTCTGTTTGGAATATGATCTTGCAGTCTAGAAATCATCAACAGTTTATATCTGTCACCCTCCTGCTTCATTAATCTTTAAAATTTTTGAGTCGGCTTCTTGTCTGCAAAGTCATTCAGCACTAATTCATCCACCTCCATGTCTCTGGTGTTGCTGAAAATCTTCTTTTTTGGAAGTAAGCTCTGACTCTGAATGCTCTACACTTCTAAACTTCTCAACCAACTGACCATATATCCTATGATCGTTCTGTCTCTAACAGTGCATATCATTCTTTCTATAGTTTCACTTAAAAAGTCCCTGTGTGCCTCAGTTTCCATTTTCATAGGTTTCTGTTCCACTGCATAAGTTATGATGATCTGTTTATCTTCATTAGTACCAGAATTTGCTTTTGATCTCATTCCTTTGTTATCACTGGTCACTGGTCTATATGTTATTGGCATTGCTTCTTGTGTATCTATCCTAGTTACATCCATTGGCAATACCTCTTGTGTATCTTTGTGTATCTGTCCTAGTAAGATCCAAATTCAACCTTCTGACACAATTCTCTGATGCTTTTCATTTAATGCTCCTTCTTTTCTTTGGTTTAATTTCTGGATCCCTTCCACTGATTCAGTTCTGTGATTATGGCCTTTTAATATATTTTCTAATTTCCTGATACTCTGTAGGCTGTAGATGTTAGGCAGCCAAGGACCAGCGAGGTATATATTACCAGAACTAACCACCTGGGTATTAGGTGAGTTAGTGATAACTGCATAGTGAGCCAACACTCCAGTGGATGTCAAGTTGCACTCCTCTGACTCAAGTAGCAGTCTTTCTTTCTGCCTCACCCACACATTATCTATTGGCATTCTTTTCACAAACATGCTATCTTTCTTTGTCATACATAACACTTGACAACACTTAACTCAAACAGCTCATTCTTCATATCTCTAGATTTTCTTGTGGTGAGCACTATATGTTAGCCCTGCCTTTTGGCAAAATGGTAGGTGCAGTAAATAGAAGCAGTAGGTAGGAACATTTAGGCAGGACCATTAGTTTGAAACATTAGGTGGAGGTAGTAGGTAGGAGCACTTAGCAGGAGCATTAGATAGTAGTGATCAGTAGGAACATCAGGCAAGAGCCTCTGCAAACGCTTCATTAGAGTTGCCCTCAGCCATTGGCCTGTTAAGGGCGAGGCACTAATGGTTAAAAAGCAGCACTGGAGCTCACTAGTTATGGAGACTGTTGTTTCAGGCAGGAACAGGCATCAGAGGTATTGATAGATAGATAGACCTAATATCCTCACTTATCTGATGATAGTTTTCATGACCCTTAATTTGATTCATCAGTGTCTTTATTATCTCTATCACCAGTGTTAACTTATGAAGCTGTTTGTCAGTGATTTCAAATAATTTCTCCAGCCTTATGGCATCAGATTTTTCATTATCATTTATTTCTCCGTTGGATTTTCCTTCACTTGTTAGAAACTCCATTTGAAACTTCTTTTAGTGTCCTTCCTCAGATCTAGTCACCAATGTGGCCATTGGTGCTTTCCTTCATCTTAACTACATTCCTTTTATTACCACACATCTATCTTCCTTTTTACATCTATCTTCCCTTTTCATTACTTACTTGATCAAACCACTTCATACCACATATTTCATTTTCAAGACATCCACCCTCCTCCACACATCTCTATAGCTCATCCATATAATATTGTTGGGACCACTATACTTTCAAACATATCCATTCCCCCCCCCCCCCAGGTAATGATCTCTCTTTTTACACATTCATCAGTACTCCCAGAACCTTCACCCCCTCACCCAATGTATGACTCATTTGTTTCAGTGATTCCATTTGCTGCCATGTCCATTCCCAGGTATCTGAAACACTTCATTACCTCCAATTTTTCTCCATTGAGAATCATACCCCAATTAACCTGTCTCTCAACCTAGCTAAACCTAATAACTTTGCTTTTATTTACATTTACTATCAACTTCCTCCTTTCACTTCAGCTGGTGGAGATGCCTAACTGTAATACATAATTACATTTTTCATTTGCTGTAATGTGTTCATTTTTGTAGACTTCTTTACTCATTTTAAGCAAGTTGCTCACTATATCTTATGGTTATATTCTGTACATTAATATTATTTAAAAAATTTTACTTTACTGAACTTGGCTTATTTTCTTATTCATTTCTATAGACTTTTTTACTTGAGTTATTCACAGTATCCCATGAGCACCTGCTCTGAGATTATCCTTCCTTTTTCTTTCCAGGGTCATTCTCCATTACAATTTTTCTCTTTGGTCCATCTTTAGTGCTATCTGGCATTTTTCATGGTCCCTGATAATGTTCTCAAGTTTCTTCACTTCATTCCTAAAGTTCACTTTCACTACACTCTGGTAATGTTCATAGTCATTAGCTTTGTCCTCCAATTTTTTAACCAGTTCCTCCAGGTCCACCTCTAGTGTTCTCAGGCATTTTTATGGTCTCTGGCAGTGTTTCTGGTTTCTTTACTTTGTCTTCTCTGTAGTATTTAATGAGCAGAACCCTGTTTACCTTAACCATAATTTGGGACCTACCAGGTGTCAGGTTTTCCAGTCCCTCCCTAGAAATCTTTCTTTCCCTTGAGAAGCCCTCAGAATTAGTATCTTCTTTCCATTTCATTTTTTCTTTTCTTCTTTTTATTTGAAGTCATATTAGGGATAGGTTTGTGGGTTGGAGAACTGGCTTAACCAAGTCAAGTTTATTTTTCCTTCTTTGGCTTGCCTGTCAATATATTGTTTTCATTTTTGTATGAATTGTGGATTGTGGATGATAATAACAGTAGTGGATACTCAAACCAGCAAATATTGCAACATATGTTTACTGGCATATGTTTAGACTAGGCTCAATAGATGCTGTCTCAGTTGTTGCTTCTGTACTCCAGTAGTTTTCAGTGTTCCAAAATCTCTCCACGGGCCCCTTCGAGTGTTTCTTTCTCCACTTACATGCTAAATAGTTGTCGATATATGGTTTACTTTTGAAGTTCCTCAATCTTGCTGAAGCATGCCTTCCTGCTGGAGCTGTGTGTGTGTTTGTTAGCCCCGTTCTGTAATACATAAGAATTAGTATATAATGAAATATTTCAGAGGAATTTATGAATTGATCGGCAGGAGTGTTGATTTCGTGTAGGGTTATGATAGAGGAGATTGTGACAATAAGATATGTGTGTTTTTCTTGAAACAGGAGGAACGTTTAGTATGGAGTGAACATATAGCTGAGAGTGAAGGTGCTAGGAAAGCAGCCAAGTCAGCTTGGAAGCGTTCAAGTAGGGAAGCTTCACATCTTCGTAGACTAATTGCTACTAAGGATGATACAATTGCTTCCCTCATTGCAGATTACAGGTAAGATACACATAGGCATAAACATAGTGTATGAATTATTCTTTTATTTTATCTAGACTCACACCCCAGATGCGATTTGATAAGTATCAAGTTTCTGACCCTGATGGCAAGTGACAAGTGCTATGCTAAAGACTCTTCATTATAATTTGGAAAGAAAATGGTTAGAAAAGTCCATATAAAGAATTATAGTGGCTCCAACATTACTGAGGATGACTGAATATCCATGTGAATAGTTGACATAGTATACAGGATAACTCCACTGTATTGGTACAACCTGCCAGAAGACAGCAATTCCCTTTCTTGTCTTTTTTGTCAGAGAAGCAGCAAATTACTCTTGCCCAAGGTTTTGGTGACATTTATAGAGAACTCCATTTTGTGGGCAAGTGAAAGATGTATGAATGGATAGAATACCTACATTTATAGAATGAAGTTTGGTGATGGGCATTAACTTTCCCCATATGTTCAAAGACTATAAGCATTTTTTGGGTGAGGTGGATGGCTGTGCATTGAGTACATGGGGGTTCATGGGGAGGACAGATAAGAAGGGACCTGATAGTCTATGATGTTCAGGCCCCAAGCACACCAAACCTTTTCCAATCCATCCTTTCATCTCCACTCCAGTCTTCCCCTTCTCCTCGTCCCCTCTACTTCTGACGCATATACCCTCTCTGTGAACCTCTCCTCACTCATCCTCTCCATGTGTCCAGACTTTAGCACACCCTCTTTAGTTCTCTCAACCTTACTCCTGTTATTGTCACACCTCTCTTTTACTTTATCATTTCTTACTCGATCAACATTCCTCACACTACATTTTTTCCCCAAGCATTTAATTTCAAATGCATTTCCTCTCTTTTGTACATTCTCATATGAATCCCCACTAAACATCCATACAACACTGTTGTGACTGCAGAACATCAAACATTCTCATCTTTGCCCTTACTGACAGTGACATGTCTTACCACACACTCATCAGAACATCCTCTTACCACACTATTTTTATTCCCACACACCTCTCATACCCTTTCATTACTTACTGAATCATACCATCTCACACCATATATTGTCCTCAGACATTTCATTTCCAACACCTCCATATAATATTGTTGCGACTATTATTCCTGTAAACATACCCATATTTGCTCCTCGAGATAACGTTCTTTCTTTCCACACATTCTTCATTGCTCCCAGAACTTTTGCCCCCTCCTCAACCCCATGACTCACTTCTGCTTCCATGGTTCCATTCGCTGCCAAGTCCATGAACAGATATCTAAAACACTTCGCTTCCTCCAATTTTTCTCTATTCAAACTTACATCCCAACTAACTTGTCCCTCAATCCTGCTGAACCAAATAGCCTAGCTTTTATTCACACTTACTCTCAACTTTCTCCTTTCACACACTCTTCCAAACTCAGTCACCAACTTGTGTAGTTTCTCACTTGAAACAACAACCAGTGCTGTGTCATTGGCGACCAACTGACTCGCTTCCCAGGTCCTCTCATTCCCAGCAGACTGCATACTCTCACCTCTTTCCAAAACTCTTGCATTTACCTCCCTCACCACCCCATCCATAAAGAAATTAAACTACCATGGTGACATCACACACCCTTGCTGCAGACTGACTTTTACTGGGAACCAATCACTCTTTTCTCTTTCTCCTCGTACAAATGGTTACACCCTTTATGAAAATTTTCACTGCTTCTAGCAGCTTACCTCCTGCACAATATATTCTTAAGACCTTCCACAAAGCATCTCTATTTACCCTGTCATATGCCTTCTCGAGATCCACAAATGCTGTATACAAATCCATCTGTTTTTCTGTGTGTTTCTCACACACCTTCTTGTTAGCAAACACCTGTTCCACACATCCTCTACCACTTCTGAAACCACACTGCTCCTTCCCATTCTGTTGCTCTGTACATGCCTTAACCCTGTCATTCAATAACCTCCCTTACAGCTTAACAGCTATATTCAACAAATTTATCCTCTGTAGTTTGAGCATTCTCCTTTATCCCCCTTGCCTTTATGCAGTGGCACTATACTTGCATTCTGCCAATCTTCAGGCACTTCACTATGATCCATACTTACACTGAATATCTTTACTAACCAATCAACAGCACAATCACCCCCTTTCTTGATAAATTCATCTACATTACCATCCACCCTAGCCAGTTTGCTGCATTTCATCTTACACAAGGCTTTCACCACATCTCTCTTCACCAAACCACTCTCCAAAACTCTCTCACTTTGCATACCACCTTGACCAAAACACCCTACATCTGCCACTCAGTCATCAAACACATTTAACAATCCTTCAAAATACTCGCCCCATCTCCTCCTCACTTCATCACTGCCTGTTATAACTTCTCCTTTTGCTCCCTTCACTTATGTTCCCATTTGTTCTCTTGTCTTTTATACATTATTTACCTCCTCAAAAACATCTTTTTATCTCCCTAAAGTTTAATGATACCCTCTCATCCTAAATCTCACTTGCTCTCTTTTTCAACCCCTTGCACTTACCTCTTGACCTCCTGCTGCTTTCTCTTATAAATCTCCCAATTATTTGCATTCCTTCCCTGTAAGTACCACCCAAATGCCTCTCTTTTCTCTTTCAATAGCAACTTTACTTCTTCATCCCACCACTCACTACCCTTTATAATTTTCCCACTTCCCACCTTTTGCATGCCACATGCATCTCTTGTACATGCCATCACTGCATCCCTAAATACTTCTAATTCCTCTCCCACTATGCTTGCTTCATATGCTCTCATCTTTTGCCATTTTACACTTATTCTCTCTTGGTATTCTTTACACAAGTATCCTTTTGAAGCTCACTTACCCTAACTACTCTATTCTCCCTGACATTGTTTCCTCTTTTTTTAAAAACCCTCAAATCTTCTCCCTTGCCTCCACAAGATAGTGATCAGACATCCCATCAACTGCCCATCTCAACAAATTTACATCCAAAAGTCTCTCTTTTACATGCCTATCAATTAAAATGTAATTTTACAATGCCTAACGACCATCTCTCCTACTCACATACTTATACATGTATATATATCCCTTTTTAAACCAGATATTCCCATTCACAAGTCCTTTTTCAGTACACAACTCCACAAGCTCTTCATTATTTCCATTCATAACACTGAATACCCTATACAGCCCACTTATTCCCTCAACTACCACATTGCCACATTACTTACCTTTGCATTTAAATCACCCATCACCAGTACCCGGTCTCGTATATCAAAACTGCTGGCACACTCACTCAGCTGCTCTCAAAACACTTGCCTCCCATGATCTATCTTCTCATGGCCAGGTGCATAAGCACCAATAATCACCCATCTTTAGCCATCCACTTTCAGTTTACCCACATCAATCTAGAATTTCTTCTTTACATTCTATCACACACTCCCAGAACTCCTTCCTCAGTAGTAGTGCTACTCCTTCCTTGGCTGGTAGTATGTGAAGTGGGAAGAGAGAAGAGGTGGTGTCCTCTCACCAACCCCTGGCTTTACTCCTAAGACATTTCCAAACCATTCTTCCCCCTTACCCTCAAGCTTTGTTACACTCAGAGCCAGAACATACAGGTCTCATTCCTCAAACATACTACCTATCTCTCCCCTCTTCTCATCTTGCTTACATCCACACACATTCAGGCACCCTTTCAGGAGGTTGGGCACTCCCCACCTGGTTCCTGCTTTTTCCTCTTTTAGAAATTGAAATACAAGAAAGGGACAGTGCCCAGCCCTCCTGCTTCTGCCCCCTGTCACCTCCTATGACTTGCAGTGAATATAGAGATAGAATTCTTTCTCCCCTACCTCAGGGACATATATATATATATATTTATTTATTTTATTTATTATACTTGATCGCTGTTTCCCGCGTCAGCGAGGTAGCGCCAGGA